>OMNV01009299.1:0-36006 GCA_900303265.1 Brotula barbata | reverse complement strand
CGGGGAGGTTTAATGAATCACGAGAGATCAGGACACGAAGGCTTAAATGCAGGAAATAACACAGTACTACACGCACAAGTGCATGTTTCACTGAAGTAAACAGTAGGAATAGCAGCAAAATCTACGACGGTATCTTAAGCAGGACGCCACAAAACTCACATTTTCAATGTCTGCATTCCAGGTCAGATTCATCAAACGTTACGTCGCTTCGATTGATAAATCCTGAGCCCAGGTTTCAATATAATCTCACTTCCCTGTTTGCTGGTTTCAGAACTTATCAGTCAACTGTCACGTCAGTTTTACCAAATATGTCTTTGGAAAATGAGCAAACAGCGCGTGTGTTCTGAACGACTTAGGCGATAATGATCTCAGCTGGTCTGTGTACGCTGTAATCTGTGTAGACTAATGGAGGATCGTAGATTTGTGGTCGTATCTAGGCAGCAGGTAGTCTGTCATCCTGTGCGGGCAGCCGAGAGTTTAACGTTCTATTGTTGTAAATCCTTTAGTGAGAGTTTAGGCGTCTATTTTTACATTTTTGCCTACAATAATCAATAATTCATATTCGAGGGTCTTTCTTTTTAGCTACAATGGAAGGAAACCACGCCCCCACACGATGATGAGCTGCCAACTGCAGGGTGGAAATACCCAGCATTCCTCTGCCAGTCAGCTCATTAACTTTTAATCAGAGTTCCACAAGAGAGAGCAAGAGATTATCCACACACATTCCACTGTGTGCGTGTGAGTGGGTGCATGTGTGTGTGTGTGTGATGTCAGGAGGAGAGCGAGGCATCTGTCGTCGCGTCTCATTGCCGTCACGCCTGTGACCTTCACAGCACATACATGGTGATTATCCCATGGGACGAGCAACATTTGTCAAGACCTCCTCAAAACCACCCTGACCTACACACACACACACACACACACACACACACACACACACTGTGAGACACTGGTTTGTAAAATTCCATTTCTATAATTCAGATCAAACCTGAACCCTGGATCTGTTTTCCTTTTCATTTGTGGTGTCCAGTTAGTAGAACGGCTTGTTCAGAGATACCACAGCTGAAGTGACTGGTTGGGTTGATAAACACACACATTTGTGAGATATAAAAGGCTAATATCTGAAGAAAAAGTTGCATACCTCTGACAAAGAAAGTCATAAATCTACCAGAGTAAACACAGAAAGCTCAGGAATTGAGTGCAACTTGCCAAAACAGGAGGACGCATACCAAAGATGACCTCATCACATTTTACATGGGAACTGGATTTAGCACTTTAAAAAAAAAAAAATCAAAAAAATTCTGCTTTATATGATGGGTACACAGGAGAGACAAACAACAATGCCAGGGCAGAGAGAGAGAGAGGAGGATGACGTGAGAGAGAGAGGAGGACGACGTGCTGGTAAAGGCTGGAATCAAACCCCCACTGCTGCATCATGAGGTACGCACTTTTCCCCAGTGGGCCACCTGGGTGGGAACAGTTGGGGAAACCACCACACCAACGTGGATTGATGGTGTTTGTAAGCTTCCTCTCAGCTTCCGTTCACTTTCACTTGATGTTCAGTTGTTCGTAGACTTAGACTCCCTAAACTACATTTGTAGTCTAAGCATTACAACCTTCTGAGAGAAAAACTTAAAAAAACACTTTTTCTCACAAATTTCAGTTTATAAACTCACAAATTTTTCTCAGAAATTTGGAACCGTTTGAAAGTTTATACACTGTATACTGCATGTTTTTTTCTGAAATGTACCCCTATTCTCTCCTGCTGTAAAAAAATTCAGTTATATAAGATGGCCCTAATACGCCCTATATTTGGATGTAAGTCTGTGGCTGCAGCTGTAGCTTTAGTTGTAGCTATAGCTGAAACTGTGGCTGGAGCTGCGAGCGTGAATGTAGCTGTGAGTGTAGCTGTAGCTGTGGCTGGAGCTTTAGTTGTAGCTGTGAGTGTAGCTGTGGCTGTAGCTGTGAGTGTAGCTGTGGCTGTAGCTGTGAGTGTAGCTGTAGCTGTTGCTGTGACTGTGAATGTAGCTGTGGCTGTAGCTGTGAGTGTAGCTGTAGCTGTGCCTGGACACCATCGTTCATAATATTTTACTTGATCGCCTTGTAAATTACTCAGGAATCAACAACCTGTCTCTCTCCCGGTTTACATCCTACAGATCGTCAAATGAGTCCCATTCTGTCACGCTGAACGACACCAAATCATTGCTGTGCTCTGTAAGGTTTGGTGTTCCACAGGATTCTGCACTCTTTTCAATTTATGTGCTTCTTCTTGGGGACATATTTTGTTTTGGTAGATATACATTCCTACATTCTCCAATCTGGAAGCTGTTAAAGGCTAGAAGACAAAGAACTTCCTGCTTCTAAATGATTATAAAACTCTAATACCAATCCTCCGCCCGAAGAAGCAAAAACTTTGTCTCTTGAGAACAATTCAACAATATTTGATAACTGTCCCATCACACATTCATTCTTCAAGTGTTAAAAACCTTAGTAGAACTTTTGATTCAGACATTCATGGATCACATCATTAATATTCCCACGGTTGGATTCGTTCCTTTACGAAATGTAGCCAGGATCAGACCGGTCCTTGGCCTGGCAGATGCCGTCCTTTAATTCATGCACGTGTGACATTACCACTGGACTTTCTCTGACTTAGGTACTGCATGGCCCCGCTCCTTTATACTTAAGTAACTCCTTTACACGCCCCACCTCTATCCCAGCAGGGTTAATAGAGCCTGCACCTACCGTGCTCCTCCTCTGTGGAACACACACCCCGCAGGCATGACAGAGGCTGACGTAGGTAGGTTCAAACACCTACTTATTCTCTCTACACTTTGACTGTGCATGATTGCTCCTCTGTACAGGGAGTAAACACCGTCTCTTTAGAGTAGGAGAGATGTTAGCTAGCCTAAGTCTGGCTTAGGCTACAGCTCACTCATGGTCAGGGCTACCAGGATTTCATCCCACCACATCTCAACTGGATGCTATGACCTCATCCCATGGCCCTCTAGATCGAAAGTTCTGCCAGGACTTCAACCCCACGTATGTGGACTTGAGACTCTTTACCAAACCAGGTCTCAAGCGTCGTGTTCACATTCTTTTCCTGCATTATTACTGAATTTCTACTTGATTAATTTCTCCCACGTGTTTCCTACAGTACACCTGGCCTTTCGAGGAGAGGAAGTCTGTCTTTGAATTGCCTCTCCTGACGATTCTTCCTTTTTTTCCTTCATGTTAAGGTTTTTCCTTGTATTTGGCCTGGGTCAGGTACCGTTGTTGTTATGTAGGCCTGTGAGACGTTGTAACTAATATTTGGCCATACAAACAAACGGTGACTGGACTTGTAGAAGGATAGTACATTAAAAAAATATACAGAGCATACAGGCGGTCATGGCTCAGCGGTAGAGTGGGTCGTCTGCTGACCATAGGGTTGGTGGCTCGATCCCCACCTCCTGCTGTTCGTGTGTCAAAGTGTCCTTAAGCGACACACTGAATCCTGGGTACTTATGGATGGGTTAAACGGACTGGACAAATTTCATTTCCATATGTAAACAATACAGAAAATGACCAAATGAAGGCCCTGATTCTTCTCCTTCTTCTTCTATCGTAGCCCTGAAGCGTCGTGCAGGAAGACACCTTCCCTGCATGTCTTGCGCCTGTTTAAGGGTCAGTATACCATTGGGTGTTATTATATGTATTGTTAATGTTATAGCTGTAAAAGCCTCACGTGTCTCTGTCTGGTCATGTGTGATTGGTTTGGTTAAATGTTTGTGTTGCTCCATTGTACGGTATTTGTGCAGTTTGTTGAAAGTGACTGAATTCGGGTGACGATATGTCCTCTTTTGACCAGGCAGATTCCCTTTTTATGATAAAAAATGTGTCTGGCTGGAAATTAACTTTGCTTTCATGTGTCCACATGAACATTTGTGTTTATTTTTACTCTGTGTGTATTGTTACATTGCTTTAGCCCTTCCCTTTGGGTCCCGCCTTCTTGTAGGCCAAAATTGTTCAATTACGTAAACATCCAGTCGGCAACCATTGGCCAAACGACTTGTCAATCATTTTTTGTCTCTTTATTTGACTAGTAAGAGACAAGTAAAGAGCACTAAGACCATTTGTTCATGTAGGTTTCATGGATTCATGAAACCGAGTAGCAGTTGGCGGCACGGTGGAGTGGTGGTTAGCACTGTTGACTCACAGCAGGAAGGTTGTGGGTTTGAATCCCGGGGTGGACCTCCCCTCCTTTCTGTGTGTAGTTTCCATGTTCTCCTCCGGGTGCTCCAGTTTCCCCCACCGTCTAAAACACGTATGTTAGGTTAATCGCTCCTGACCAAGGACCAGGAGGAAGATCTGAAGTTGGACCACGAGTGCTGTGGTGTGTGTGTGCTGCCCACTGCTCCTCATTGAGGATGGGTAAGAATGCAGAGAACTTATTGCCCTACAGGGATGGAGAAAGTACCCTTCTAAAGTTCTCTCAACAAAACACCAACGTACATAGATGTACTGTAAATATCAACATAAATGTAGGCAGGAGTTACCATGACTACTAACATGTGCCTATTGCTACGAGCTACATAATCAACTCCTATTGATCAATGTTCTTCATCAGTGTGGGCTGGTGGTCATATTTGGTGGGTGGACTAACTTCACACAACAACAACAGCAGCATCACATGGGAGATACCAAGTTACAGCAACGACACTACACCTTGTTACAGCAGGTGGACTACAACAACACTATAAAGAGGGACCCACAAGAACCATCTGATACCACACACACACGCACACACACACATGCACCATTTGACTACTTTTCTTTGGATTCACCACATCACCTCTTCAACCTGTAAACAACTGGCGATGCTGCAGCTGGTTTTAACCATTAAGCAACATTTTGTGGCAAATAAAACTTTTAGGTAAAAACATCACCAGTGATCCACAGTAAGTATATTTATATAAGGAAGGTTCTGTGTGACCAATGAACATGACTAATATCTCATGTTGAATGATAGCATGTATAGAGCCCTGAAATGCTAACAGCAGCCCTGATATGAGGAAGATGGATTTTACTGGCTGTGAAATATAAAAAGATGCCCGACCATGTAAAAGTTCTATTTTTCCCTCTTAGCTCATGCGATTAAAACTAACTCTCACGGGGTAGAGCTCGCTGTTTTACCTCAGTGACAGTGGAATGTGTAAACATTAGCGAAAGAGTGCTCCCTACAACCACAACAACATTAGCTGTTTCCACTTCCTGAACAATGCTCCACAGAGGAGCTGGAGTTGGGCTTGACATTTTGTCCAAACCCGGCCCAGTGCCCCTGACACATACCATAATAGTCTGAAATGAATAAAAGTAGTTTAAAATCTCCTCAACTGAACTCTGCACTTAAAATGTCTTAAATTGATCGGTCATCCCAGAGCCCTGACGATCCTCCCATCAGGGCCTTTTGTCCCACATTGCACTCGTTTTGCTGGCGAGTGGACATTTGGGGCCACAGTCACGAGTGTCTAGTAGCCGCTTCCATTTCCACACCTTTCTCATCCTGAACTCGCCTTTAGAGGAATAACTGGGACACTTAACCAAAGGCTAAATCACCAGCACGCTGTTAGGGCTCATACTGCCGGCTGTACTGTAGGAGCACTGTCACGTCTTCAGCACTTCAGTGTTGTGTTGCCATTCACACGCTGTATTTCAGTAAACAACAATTCCGACTGAGCAGGTTTTTCCTGACACCAAAGGTATTGGAAGCACACAAGCAATGAGACCAAAGTTCACTGCCGAGCCAAGCGAAGCCAGATGCTCAAACGAGATACGCGCTGATAAGCGTCACCTTCTCGGCGCGTCCGTTCTCTTTCGTTTTTAAAGTGATAAGCCTTTGTTTCGCACCGTTCGTCTTGTAACCGACACAACTGTAGAAGGCTGTAATAACAGCAGGTTGGTAAACAGCCCCCATCGGAGGTGTAACGGTTGCAGTGAGGTGATGTCATAACGTTAGGAAGGGTGGCTGGAGGAGCAGGGTCGCAGGAGTAAACGATGTAATGAAATGTAAAAACAACAAGTGACATCATGCCAACACCAACTGATCATTTCTCACATGGATTTCCTGTTTATAACCTCTTATTATTTAAGCTGTGAATGGGTACTTGTGCCTAAATCCATCTGTTTGGCAATTCCTGCTTAGTCTCTGCATGTTTAGATTTTGCTCTTTGCTGGCTCTTAATCCTTAATCTTTGGTGCTGGTGTGCTGTTAGTGGTGCTGGAGAGCTTAAGATAAAGTTAAAAATTGAACGGCGTAGTTAACATCATCCTGCATGGGGAGCCCAAACAAACATTCAAGGAAATCTCAACCTCTCGAAGTCTCAAAGATTCAGATTCAAATCAAAACAAAGATTTTTACTGTCACTCTAACCTGTAATCCTAAATCAAGTATTCTTGATTCCCGCATATGTGGTTGCACTGTACGTCAGTTCATTCCGTCCCTTGAAAATACAAAGGTTTATCAGAGAAGCCAAAGTCTATTATCAGCTGACAAGATAAAAAAGACATTCTACAAGAAAGCGTAACCTCTTCATACCTTCCAGAGCTCCCTGTCCTACTCTGGACATTGAGCCCTGAGGGTAACGTTGAGCCTCGTCGGTAGGCTTCCGATAAGTTACTTTGAGGCTAAGAAATATTTACAGGCAGATGTTTTTGTGCTGGTTGAAATTCAGTGACCTAGTTTCTGTCGTCATGTCGGCCTACTGGGAGACCAAACTAATAATACAGTAAATCAAAACCAACTCATATTTCAATCATTGTATAGTGACGTAACATTCTAAATTCTGAAAGAATCTCCATGGCCATTTCTTAAATACGGGAACAGAGCTGCCAGTTTATATAAAAATAATGAAAACTGTTTGTTGTTACCACAAGAACGTTGCCATGTTAAGATGAAAAACTTTCTCATACCAATGCAGTTGTTTCGCAATTACACAAGAATGTTTCCTGGTTCAATGAGTCAGAGATGAACCAATGCTAAACTGTGTACAAATAACCAGAATGTTTAAGAGTGGATTCACAAAGTGGAGGAGAGAAAATATAATCTAGGACGAACGATTTACATTTGGCTTAAAAGAGACAAAATGCCAACTGTCCTGCTGCTCATCTCACTGCATACAATGCTAATGTGAAGTTTCCTCATGGGTACATGTAATGTTTTGAGTGGAAACATTTTCATGACAATGACAAAAATTTACATTGTTATCGTGAAAAATTATTACAATGACATTTTCACGTTTGAACGAGAAAAGGGTCTTCCTATAACCACTGCACTCATCTGTATTTCCACAAACGTTGTAATTTTTAGGGCAGTTTCTCAGACTACGGTAGGAGTTATTAGCCTGGATATATAATCTAATATAATATTTGTATATTATTATTATTTATATTTATGTATAATATTTGGCAATACACATCCATAACCGAGACAGAGGAACGACATTTAGGTGTTAATTGCAGACATTCTCATGTTGAAGGATGGAGTCGCTCTAATTTGAAAATTTGCTCTTTGCTAATTTCCAACTGTCCTCAAACGCAGCATTACTCCCCGATCTGTCAACACATACACTGACAGTGGGCGGGTCCTACGTGTTACAGGACCGCACGACGTCGTATGCAATTGGCTGAAAAAATCCGGGTCAATCGCCTTTTTCATATCCCACTGGCTGCGGCTTGTGTCACTCACTCTGGATCGTAGTGACAGATGACAGTGGAAGGGAAAAAACAAAAATAATCCGAGCGGCCATCTTGTGTTCCTCCTACAGAATCAACACGGAGCGCAGAGGAGAAACCCTGACTTTTTAAATCACTTCAACAGCGAATGGGGTGCCATATTTCTAGTGCTGCGTATCTCGCGGAACCCTGCTCACTGTCTGGGCAAACCCGTTCATTCGGACTGCTGAAACAACGTTAGCCGGAGCGGCTACGTTAGCGGTTTGCTGCCCGAGCTGAAGCTGTCATCTGCGGATTCAGGCTGCTGCTCAGCCCGTGGACATGGAGCCCGGAGTGTGAGCCACCGTTCGGCTTTAAGGATATGATTTTATGGACGATTGTGGACAGAAAAACATGTGAGCCCGTAAGCAGCGGCCTGAGCTAACGTAACGTTGGCTGCTTGTATTGCTTCCCCTTCAACTTTTCCTTGGATTTGGAGGAAAACTGGAATATGTTTGTTAATGGAGAGGACTCGTCGTTTCTACTTCAATAATTGCCTGTTAAAAACTTGTGTTTTAGGCTCCCCCGTTTGATTCGTGTGTGGAGAAGACATCAAATCTGTGCAGATAGTTGGAAATGCCCCGGCTGATGGGGAGACGTGATTAGAACCAGCTCTCCACGGCCGCTCTTTATTCCAATGTCAAATTCTGCCTGTAACTGCATAACAAACAAGCAGTGTTTTTGCCTGTAACGTTTCACTAAATCCATATAAATCTGCCATCGATCGCAGTCACGATTACGTGGCAGTAGTACAGGAACTAAAATGATTCGGTTATAGATCGTGACTGCAAGAGAAATAATTCTCCGATCATCGCGCTGATGGAAAATCGATACGCGAAAGTTTTAGATTCCGACTTGAAATGTTCCCATGAAAATGTTGTAGGTACAGAGATCAAAAGATGGCACAACTTTGTGGAACTTTTGGCACAAATTTCGATTTTTAAGCAAGATTTATCTCTAATAAGACAGAATATTTATTAAAAAGTACCATAGAATCACACTACGTAAATATCAAATTGAATCGGCAATCTGGCATTTCTCACCCTGGATACACTTTAAATTATTTTGTAAAAAAAAAAAAAAATCTCTGTATGATATTGGAATTTTTTAAATTTTAGCTGGGAAATGTGACTTTGGACTTAACGTTCCCATTCTGATATGTATTTGGAAAATTCCCCCAAATCCGTACAGATGGATAGAATCTACAGCTGTTTCTGCATAATGGCAATTCCTCCCACTGTACTGTAAATCCAAGTCTATTTTTTTGTGTAATTTTTCTGGTTCTGCTGGCCTGGCATCCGGATTGACTCTCTGGTTCATAATTGTCGTTGAACCTGCCAATTCTCCTAAAACTGACACACTCAAAGCCCTGTCCTGCACCAGGCTGCTGGTTCCTCCTCAGAGGCTCCGATCGCTAAACTGGGATTTAACCACAAATTAAAGATTATTTTGGAGATCATTGGATCCACCATGGGATCAGCCACCAAACTGGCATTGAGTGTTTTCCTCATCTCCTGCTGTTCAGGTGAGTCTCACACCTGTACTGGATTTTTTTTTCAAACCACTTTTAATGGACTATCAGGTTATGTTTGTTTCTTTAACGCACAACAAATGTATACAAAGATGTTTTCCGGCTGATTTAAGTGCCTGTCCAGAAATGTGTACAGTTTGATTTCTCTGGACAGGTCACAACCATGATGAATATCAAGTTCATACATAACTTAACGTTACGTGATTCAGTAATTAAAAGTGAATGTAATGTTTAAATTTAGGGTCAAATATGAATGAAATGTGGTCTGTTCAAGTTTTTGTGTGTTTTTCTGCTGACGTATCAGTTGGGATCTTCTTCTGTATCCAACGCGACAGGAATGCATGCTGTCGTGTTGGAAATCAAGAAATGGAAATTTGGAAAGTTTCGATCTCACAGCCAGCAACGTCGTATTTACAAGTCATAAATGCTGGATTCTTGATGCTACACGGGTTTACCAGTTGTGACGTACAATGCCACACACACGTTCACCTTTTGGCGTGGGAGAAAATGGTGTCCACGCCGATACCAACCAAAAATAAAGAAAACAGCTTGATGTGTTTAACACCCGTTCTGGCAGAACAAAAGATGCCTCGAACGGTTTCCGTACATCTTAATATAAAAGCAAAGTCAGTTAAATGAAATAATTGCGAGTCGTTCTGGAGAAGGATGTAATGTGGAGACACACGGACTATAAACACGTCAGAATGCATGTTTTGTTTCCATGAGTGATCGCTTCAGTTAGCAGCACGAACGTTGAACGCTTAAACGCAAAGTAAGTCTAAATCCTCAAGTTTAGGAGCAGAACGTCAGGAGGGCAGCGACACTCTGGGAGTGAAGGGAGCCTGTAGACGGAGGTCTGGGAAAAGTTACATACAGATGTGGACACAATGCACGTCATCCAAGAAGTTATCACAGTTTTTCCCCCGTATCGTGCAGCTTTAATTTACCCCGCGGGGTTCAAAGGTCTAAATACAAGAGTAATCTCACATGTTCACACTACCCACAAACACACCAAATTTATCGCTCTAGAGTTTGAATCACAGACCAATTTTTGGATTTCTTCAGGTCAACGCTGATATGAAGACATTAGAGCGAGAGAGAGAGAGAGGAGTCAAATGTTTCTGGATTGCAGTTTGTTGTTGCACGTGTCCAAACGTGTCCTCTGATAGGATAAATGAGCGATAAGCAGATAGAAGCGCGGCTGTAATCGTGTCCACCTGGTCTAAGTCAGACATGGCGGCTGCTGTGCGTTTGACTCCGGCTGTAAGACGAGCTGCTGTGTGCGTGCGTTACACAGCAGCTGTATAATGCATTCGCCTCAATGATTAATGCAGAATGTGTGCGATGCGTGCGATGTCAGAGCTCACGCATATTTAATTCAACTTCCCGTTTAAAGGAGCGCACTACTCTTTCCTCTCTCTTGTACTTCACTCTGTCAACCGCTACCTCCTATTTCCATTATTTGGTGGCTTTCAGATCTTCCAGCTTTTGGTTTGGATCACTGCGAACTTCCCCTCATCAATCGTTGACCTGTGTTGATTACGCCTTTGATTGTTAGACCTCGTGGTAAAGTCTATGACAGAGCCGTGTGCTTGTTAGATGCTGCGGGAAAGAAACAAATTCGTTGTGGTTCGTTGCGGAGAGTCACGCACTCTCGGGGAATCGTGAATCATTCTGAATGACTGGACCAGCCTGAATCTTACACCGTATCACTCTTATCTATCTTTCTCTTGTTTTCTTTGCTGGACCTAAGAACCCTTAAGGCCTGAGGGAAAATACTACACATTTACTCTCCACATATTTGCTGCTCTGCTCAGCATCACGTATAGGACATGTTTGTTCGGTCTTTTTTTTTTTTTTTAAGTCTGCAGCGTTCACTATTTAGCTAATAATTCTAAGAAGGCGAACTGAATTACAAATTCAATCGCTTCATATATTTTCAACGTTCGTCAGCGTACGTCCATTTCTCGGCCGAGGTCAAGGAGGCGGCGTGCTAAGTGGTGCAGCCCTGTCCCCTGAGCCACGTCCCTCAGAGGACTTTGCCTGAATGGTGATAGTACAATACAAGGTTCCCCAGCGTGCTTCACACACCGATATGAACATTTCAGCCTCTAGGGTACGCTGATCCTCGTCTGTTTTAGAATGGATTTCAACCGATGTATAATGCTGCAGGTCTCCGTTAGGGCTACAGCTATCGATTATTTTAGTAATTGAGCGTTCCACCGATCATTCCATCGATTAATCGGTTAACTCCAAGAAAAGAGAGCGCGTAGAAATATTGATAAAGTAAAATTCACCGTATATCTACTATTGCTCTTTAATAAAGTAAAAGAGAATAAGACTAATTGCTTTCCTCTTGTTTAAATTGTATGGGTTATTATTATCTGATAAACCAAACTCTTTTAGTGCATTTATGTGACGTTACACATTCTGGGTTTTAAAGAATTTAACTTTCAAAAGTTATGCGTACAACATAAAACTAAGGCATAAACGATAATAACAATGACAGCAACCATAGTAATAAAGTAATAATAATGATAATAAATGCACACTGCCTTTAAGTGTTCAACTTAACTGTCAGAACTACAACTTTCAAGCTAACTATCGCTCAGCCGTAACATTTTATCTTTCCTGTATTCTTGAACGCTCCGTGGCAAAAACAAGAGGACAGGAAGAATCATCGTGGTCGTCATACGAGTGATCTTAAAAGGTCAACCTGAAGTTAACACATCAACGCGCTCAGAACTGAGGCTTGTTGCAAGGCCAACATCTGCAGATAACAGACGCTCTGATGGCCCAGATGTTGCCCTAATACACGTAACGTGACCGTTCAGGTAACGGCACGTTGTGTCGGGTCGGCTCGGTGGGCTTGATGCTCTCTGCTGCCATGTTGGTAAACGGTAAACGGACTGCGTTTCTGCAGCACTTTTTTCCAAATTGCTTTACGACGTTTGTCTCACATTCACACACACGTTCCACGAGATTCCACTGCCAGTTTTGAAGCAGTATTGATTAGTTTGAAAATGGAGCAATCTACCGATTCTACTTTTCAAGGCCGAATCGTACTTCTACAGCACAACACGCAACAGCCCGTCTTGGCGTCAAAGTGTGCTGCTGCAGACTAGTTTGACAACTCAGCGTTTTGCACCTCCTCATTATCTCAACTTTACACCGAGGCGACATTAAGACACGGTTTCCTGATTGGCTGATGTGAATGGTTTGTCTGCCCATACCGAAAAAGCTGAAAAAAAGAAAAAGATCCCGAACCGCTGAGTGTGTGGATGTGTGTGTGCTGGGATGCATGTGCTTTTGTGCAGCTGTTTCGGCCTCTTCATGACTCCTGCGTGAACGTGCCGTGATTGAATGCTTATCTGTGCATGTGATTTGATTAATTTTGTCGCTGTACCCGCTAAGATGATCGCTCTCATTTAAACTTAATGGAGGTGGATTGGGACTCACAGATTGTTTTCTTGCCATTTTTTGCTTTATTATGATAGGTACAGTAGAGAGATAGGCAGGAAGGACACAGCAGAGGGAGGGATGTCATGCAGCAAAGGGCACAGGGCGGACTGTAACCTGCGCCACTGCACTCTAACCCGATGAGACTCCCGGGCGCCTAAAAGTGTTTGCGTCTGCACATAAAATCCACGTGCTGTGCTGTTACGTGCCCTGGAAGTATGCAGGAGCCTTAAGATGCACTGACATGTTCTCACCTATGTGATGGCGTCTTACTTTTTTTTTTTTTCCCGTTAGTTGTCAGAGACTACAGAGACGGTATTATGCACGGTTCACGCACAGAGCCTGTTGATTATTCACACAAAATAAAAAGCTAAAACGGATACAGGGGCTGCACAGTGTGGAGAAAACCTTGGGACAATGATGCGATAGGTCCATGGTAAAGGTGGGCAGGATCAAATTGATTTTGTAGTCTGGATTGGAGAAGTGCTTGTAGCTTAATGTCAAACTACAGTAGTTGACTAAAACTACTTTCCTACTTGACTGAGGGATCTAGTTTAAATGCACAATATTCCACTTTCAGCACCGTCGGCGCCCATTTGCAAATCGGGCATGTTTGCCATCACATCTGGAGGCATTTTGCTCCATACCTGAGCTCGTAAACACTCTTCTTGTTGAATAAAGTTGGAGTGCTATCACACGACACACGTCCTGGCTTGTTTAGGGACCAAGTCTTCAGCTGCCTGCTAGAATTTGACATCTCTCGCTGCATGTAGCCGTCAATTTGATACCGCCGAGCTCTGTTCTAGCACACACGTCCACAGAGCTGCGGCGATACCATACCACTGACTGTATGTTCACGTCCTGAAGTTACAAATGGGAGAGAAACCCGCTTTTCTCCGGCTCCACCCTCACAGTTTGGTTAACCTCGTAGACTTTACGACTTGAATTGAATTCATTGCTGCCCTCTGCGATATGCGCAGTGCATAAATGATTTATCGCAATAACATTAAAATGTGATACGTCTTTCGGCCCCAGAGGATTCTAAATACGGTTGTAACATCGCCTCTGACGGTCTCTGCCCATTCCCTTCAGTCATCGCCAGTATCACAACTCTTTTCTGTGCTGTTTTGACATCATTAATAAATTCTACCGAACTATTTTCTTAAAACATGATTAAGATTTTGGGTTTTGATGTGCTTGTGAAGAAACAAGCGGCCTCCTGTAACTGTCATGCATTACATTCACACTCTGTCTGCACAAGATATCAAACAGTGAGAATGTAACACATCATCAAAAAAGTGACAATTCTCTGGTCTCTGTGTCTTAAATTGCAATATCACTCGTACAGTAAGGCACAGATTCTGATACTCGGATTATAGAAACGCATACATATCGAGTGAATTCATTGATAATCTTCGTGGACGGTGATGGCCCCGAAGCTGTGAGCAGTCCTCCAGTTCACCTGAGCTGATAGGACACGTTCACCAATAAATCACACTGACTGTGATCAGTGGGATTTATTCTGTCAAAGAAGCTCCTGGCCTTTCTATTGAAGCCGAAAGCTCCTTCCTGAGTGTGATTAACACCTTCACACTCACAAACAGCTGTGTGTGTGTGTGTAACATAACACTGAACACACCTCACACATGAATGTTTGGCGCCCCAGGCTAAACTGACACTTCGCCGAAGTGCTGGTCTTTACACAATCGCTCTGAAGTGCACTCCTTTGTTTACACAAACCTCCAGTCGATGTTGTCCATCGTTGTAGCTTCTTAACTTAACACAAAACAGTTTGATCATTTATTTTCAATGGTAACTGATCAAAGCATGTTCTCCGGGTTTCCTCCGGGTACTCTCCAAAGACATGCAGCTTAGGTGAATTGAGGTATCTAAATTGCCCATAGGTGTGGATAGGAGTATAATTGAGTTGTCTGTCTCTGTGTGTCAGCCTTGTGATGGACTGTCGACCTGTCCATGGTGTACTTTAACCCTATGACTGCTGCGATCGTCTCCGGTCCATGGAGGAATGGCATGTCTGTCTTTGTCTCTCTGTCCGTCTCTCCCTCTCACTCTCTCTCTTTCTCTATCCCTTTTTCTCTTTCTCTGTCTTTTTCTGTGTCCATTCCCCCTCTCCGTCTCCCTCTCCCCCGAAGTTAACACTAGTGTCTTTGTCTCTCATTACTTGTACACAGATACTTGTAGTACTCATACAGTGAACGGCACACAGATGTAGTATTTATGAACTTGTCGTGAATAGTAAACGATGGTAGTGTGGCGGTGGCAGCAGCGTATGACTGCCTGATGTTTGTGTGCACGCTGGTTGATGCTGCCCTGTCACATCATAGCTTTCGCTTAAGTTGACGCGTTGTCGTCAACCGTGAAACCACAGCTGCCACTTCCTGCACCTGGTAACGTGTGAGGAAGCTCTTGAGGTTTATCCGGGTTAACCACAAATACACTGGTGCTTCGTTTTTTTTGTTGTTTTTTGTTTTGCCTGCAGGCAGGTGTTTCTTTTTGCGTTCAAGCTCCTCAGACAGAAAAACCGAAAGCTGGAACACTTCTACCGACCACGTTTCCAAACGTCCCCCGTACTCGTGCGGTCAGCCAGTAAACTGATTTCTCCCTTGACGAAAGGACGTCATGACAAAGCAGTCAGAGAAGTCGTGAGTTTGAGACATGGAGAGACACGGAGAACGAGAGAGAAACAGGGAAAGAGAGCGTGAGACAGGTAGTAAGCATGAAACTGACGTTACCCAAGAACTTTGGTCCGACACACAATATGATGAATGAAATGAGCTGAAGGTTGGCAGTATAAACCAGTCTGTGTTTCCCCCCCACCAGCTTCCATCTTTAAATAACACATGATTGGAATCATACGTGCTGTGGGTGATCAGAGTCTTCATTGATCCTTTTTCGGCCTGTGTGTTGTCCATGCGCTTAACATTGTTGTAGAGCGGCAGCTGACGATTGTTTTGATATTCCACTAATCCAATGATCACTGGAACGATTTATCCAAAGCACTTCAGCACGGCGGAAGAGCGGTTAGCACTCTCGCCGCGCAGCGAGAAGGTCATGGGTTGGAACCCCATGGTCGACCTCCACAGCGTGCTGCGGTGGAATTTCCACGTTCTCCCTGTGTCTGCATGGGTTTCCTCTGTGTGCTCTGGTTTCCCCCACCCACAAAAAGATGTCTGTCCTGCTACTGCACTAGGAGGGACATCTGGAGTTGGTTCCCAGGCTCCAGTGTGTGTGTGTGTGTGTGTGTGTGTGTGTATGTGGGTGCTGCCCACTGCTCCCCATAGTTAAATGCAGAGAATTAATTTCTGTAAGCAGATCTATAAACTACCATTTCCGTTTTTGCCTCATCTTATTGGTTGTCTAGGACATTTGCTAGCAAATGCCAAAGGCAAGGACATGAAAACGTCTTTGGAAAATACAACAAAACTAAAGTCTGATGCCATTCTTACCCTCTTTTTAAATACTAAATATGTTCCTTTTAGTATTCAAATTAATGAATGGTAAATGGACTGCATTTTTATAGCACTTTTATCCAAAGCGCTGTACAATGTTTGCCTCTCATTCATTCACCCATTCACACACCAACAGCTGAGGTAACCATCCAAGGCCCACTTGCTTGTCGGGAGCAATTCAGGGTCAGGGTCTTGCTCAGGGAGCTTCGACATGGACGGGCAGGGATTGTCAAAGTTTGGGTTAAAACAGCCTGGAAACAAGACAGCTCAGTTCAGTTGTATGTTTCCTTCCTTTCCAAATCAATACTCCCTGATATTTTTTTCTGTTATTCCTACTGTGTTATGTACTACAAAGATGAAAGTGTTTATGTGCAAACTCATGAAAATCGGAGGATGAAGACGATGGTAAGGCCTTCCTCACTTGCTCTCCTTTACTCCTCAGGTGCCATCCTGGGTCGCTCTGAGACGCTGGAGTGCGCGCGCTATGGCACAAACCCGTCGGGGGCAGAAGGTCGGGGAAACCACAGCGGTGTGTTGACCTGCTCTGGGGAGAAAGACAAGAGGCTGCACTGCTACGCCACCTGGAGGAACGTTTCTGGGAAAGTCCAGGTGGTGCAACAAGGCTGCTGGTTAGACGACGTCAACTGCTACGACAGGTACGTCGCTGCTATTTCACTGCCATCATCGACGCCTCAGCATTGTTAGCGTCGCTGTTACGATCGGTGTCACGTCATCTCACCAGTTCAGACGTCACGGGCTCCCGTCAACGAGCATCAACACAAGCAGAGCAGATCTCTTCCAGCTGCAGGCTTGTGTCTCAGGAAGCAGTTGAATTCGCTCACCTCCCACCTGCACAAACTGGATCCTGTTTGTAAGAATCCAGCCTTCAGAGGGAAGCGTTGCTACACTGAACGTTTTTCCTCTTCTTCTTCAGCGTCATATGCAACGCATACACACGCGAACTGACTGAAACAAAACTGAAAGTAAAACTCATATTTGTGTCGTAACATTCGCGGTCAATGGAGACGTCTTAAAATAATCACCACAGAAAGATTGCTGTAGGTCTTTTTAGCTTTCATATCAGTACTTGTGTAGATGTGACCTTGTCCGGAGTAGAGCTGACCTCCAGCTGGTGTTGGGCTCGTGTACCCCTTTACCAGCTGGAATTCTTCTCCTGGTCTTATTTCTCAAATACCACCAAATCGTTGCGTAGCATTTGTTCCAAGCGAACTGACAGTAAAATTGCCTCGCTAATAAATCCCCACTGGCAGCATTTTCATATCGCACCATGCAAAGTGTGAACAATCATAATTGGAGCAGGGAAAGCATGGATGTCACCAGGGCGTCTGTCCTAATGTCCTCGCAACTTCACTCTTTCATGTTGGCTCAAACAACTAAGACATTGTAGCTAACGCTCCGTGGCAGCAACAAATTCAAGATATTCGTTGTCTGTACTACTTCTTGGGTCTGTAAAGAGCTCCTGTCGTGGAGTTAGGAAGGGCTACATTTCTCTCATAAGCTATTTGTTTTAAACTCTCACTATTTGTTCCATTTGTATTCCCCTTAAAATCATAAAGAAGTAAAAAGGCAGAAAACGGAGTCACTGTTATAACCCCTCCTCTGTGTTCTTATGATTAATTACGCTAATATCAACACCCTCACACACACACAAACACACCCTCACACACACATACACACACACACCTCCTGTCCTCCGATGCACACTTGTCTCTCACCCTCTAGTGTGTATAATAAGTTAACCGTCCAGCCGGCTCCCCGACTTGACAGATGGCGTCAGAAGAAGCTAAAGGTGTTAGGGAGCTATTGTAATCCATTTTTTGCCAGTAATATCAGAAACTAGCTGAATGTACAGATTTCCGGTGAAGTGTTATACAAAAATAAAACATGGTACTTCATTTTTATTCTTCCTCTGCTCACAGGAATGAATGTGTGGAGAGGAAAGACTCTCCAGAAGTTTTTTTCTGCTGCTGCGAAGGCAACCTGTGCAACAAGAATTTCTTCCACAGTCCCGACGGACAAGTTCAGATTCCAAGTAAGTTTATGTCACATGATGTCACGCTCACCACACAGTGACATCGGACCATTTCCTGTGGAAAAACAATTTGTAGAAACTGTCTGTCAGAGATTTTATCTTCTATTTAGAAAATGGGCTCGAAGCCAGTGAATTTAATATTCAATATCTTGGGCTCCATACTAAGCTGGATAAATCTGAAAATGCTGTTTTGAGCCAAATGTTTTCGTCCACAGTAGAGTTTTCACAATGTGAACAGACATGTGCAGGAAACCCGATACGCGAGGGAAATGTTTTTTCTGTTATTCCACGTACTGGAGTCCAAAATCTCAGTTCCAGGTAGGTTTTGTAGGGGACTTGTCCTCTGGTTCCGCCTGCACAGCAGCAGCGTTTGTGAATAAAAAGCACGTCTTTCTCTGGAATACTGCTCGGATTGTACACAAAACTATCACACGACAGTCAGTTTTTTCGAATCCGTTTTCCGTATGTACACTGCAAAAAAAACACTGAATTTTTACATTTATCCGCCCGGCACTGCGTTCCTGAAAAGCTTCATTTTTGGTGGATGACTACAATGTTTTAGTGTGGACGGACTTGCACAGAGAAGAAAAGATTTTCATCGTGTGGACATGGAGTAAGGGCCAGGTTGTCGAGCTGTGATTTGATCTTGAGTTAGCACTCCTGTCATTTTTGTGTTGTTGACTGTTTTTGTGAGTTAACCAGTTTCCGTTGTCTCTCTTGTCACCCGTCACCCTCCTCCACCCTAAAGCCACAAACAAACCGGTGACCCAGAAGCCCTCATTGCTGACCACTCTGATGTACTCCCTGGTACCAATCATGGGCATCGCCGCCATCGTCCTCTTCTCTTTCTGGATGTACCGCCATCACAAGCTGGCCTACCCACCTGTACTGGTGCCCACCCAGGTGAGAACACAATACAGACCGAACACACCTTCCGGTTTCTCTGTTTGTTTGTTTGCTTGCTGTTTAGAGCCTAATAACTCCACATTTTTTGCTGTGGTATTTCCATGTGAACAGTCCTGCATTTTAAGAGAGCACAGTGGGATTATAAAACGATAATAATAACAATAATAATGTGTGAGACACACACACACACACAGACAGAAGGCTACATGGAGCCACCAGTCATTATGCACTCCATTCGGTCTTCGTGTTTTCTTAACTAATGAAGGAAAGTAGCCCACAGCCTACAACCTTCCGCGACTGATTTCGATTGACAAAGAAAACAGGAAATGTTGGCTGCCTCGCATTTGAGGCGAATAATCCAGGGGAGACAAAGGATTCCAGCAAACCCCTTGCTGCTGTATGCAAGAGATGCCACAGATGAGGTTTTTCCCATCCCCACGCGTGAGCTTGTTTTGTGATTGAACTCTGGCTGTGTGTTGGATAACATTTGGATCATAACGCACTGGAAGACAGGGTCAAAACAATGAAAAATCAAAGGCCCATCAGTTATTAGAGTGTTACATAGACTCTGGAAAACCTGCTGGAGGGTTTCAAGAGAGTACACTTAACTCAACAAGAGACATTTTTATTTGAATGTGACATTTGCTTTGTTCTATGTTATTACTTTGACTACTTATAGGACTACTTTGCAAGGTGAATATCCACGATACGGTACTTCAAAATGACCGCATGTGTCCACAGACATGTGGAGGTTATTCACTTATTCACACACTGCCAAACAGAAACACAGAGACGATCAAATGATGCAACGTGGAAATGTGCACAGGTGACATACTGGGACTGATAAAGAAATTCATTAATAATCGCATAATTGAGGGCTTAATTTGTGCCAATTTCAGTCAGATTAAAATGGGTTGGAAAAATGGATTTATTAAAACAAGATAAGAAATATGTGAGATGGAAAATTGTGTTGGTGATGTGTAGTGTAATATTGCAGGGTGTTAAACATAGTAAAGTATATGATGAACCCCTATTATTAACATACTATACAATAATAAATAATAATATTGCAAATGCAATGCATTGCTGTAATCACAGTATTATCAGACCTGTGCATGTAAACATACTGCCTGAACAGCTGTAGATCACACAGGGAGTACAGTACAGTGAGTTTGAGATTAATAATGCATGAGCTCCCCACCCCCACCCTCTAAGGCTCCCCTCTCCCAACATGCAGCACAGGGTTTGATCAATAACAGCCCTGCCCCACCCTGCCCACCGTCCTGATTCCTGGAGCAACGCCGCAGAGTCACGCCATGTTATGCGACACGTGAAAAACATTACAGGATTTTTCACGCTGTCCCCATGATCCTGATCCTGATCCCGATCCTGACCCTATCGCAAAATTCTTAATCGTGGGTGCGCGGCGGGCAAGTCGTGAGTATCGATGAGGGCCAACCCAGAATAACACGTCGTGATCGACTGACCCGAGATATTGGCTCGCTGCACGAGGATTCATTTGAGCCAAAACGACCAATAATTGCTAAATCCAGATTGTGTGCTAAGGTGGACAAATTAGTGCATTAAAAGTGACTGTAACATCTTGCAAGATATTCACAGTAGATGAGAATGTCATTTAGGGAATGAGGCGTTAAGGTGTTTAATGTGACCTCCATTATTCTGCAATTTCAATTTGTAACTATTGGAGTGTGCAGCAATGTCGCAAAAACATCAAAAAAATGGAATGAGCCACCATCAAACCTGTCTCTGGAGGCACGTGGGCCCCTGTAGTCTGTGATCCTAGCAAGTCTATCGCCCGGTTGAGGTTTTGTTGAAACGTGCTTGACGCTGGCCTCATGAATTGGCCTGGCCGAGGTTTTGGTAGAACAGTAATCCAAGATGACTTTCAAACTCAGGGTGCACACAGTTTGAATGAAATGGGCCCTGTAGTCAAAGACCCACGTCTACCAGACAAACACAAAACAGCCTGACAGGAGTTTGCCAAAATGCACGATAGGCCGTAGTCCTGTTGGCCTTTTTCCTGTCCTTCGGACCCATTAGACAGCTTTTTGGTTAATCACACCAAAGTTGTTTCCACAAAACAAAGTGAAGATCATCATTCCTATTGTGCATCATGGAGCAGGCTCGGTGATGTTTTGGTGTTTCTTTGCTACCTCTGGCACTGGGTGCCTTGAATCTGTGAAGGGCACCATGAAACTGGAAGCCTATTAAGGCATTTTGGAGCAAAACGCAAGTCAGTGCGTGAGTCACACGTCATGGGTCCTCTAGCAGAATAGTGACCTCAGACATTCCTCTAGAATGGATGACAAGAAGAAGACATCGTACGGTTGTAATGATGGAAACCATGGGATCCAGGCACAGTGCTAGGATTTTTTCTCTATCAGTGCTAACGAGGGGCTAGACCAATATGTGGGGGTACTAAGAAAACAGTTTCATGACCTCAGACTTACATCATAAGGAAGTTTTCAGGTTGTTTTTTTTTTCCAATAAAAGCAAATATGGCACACAGCACATATGATAAATTGAGTTTTAATTGAATTTTGCTAGAGATTATTAGACAAATAAGCGCCAGGCACATCAAATCGTGCCTCAACCTCTTTTATCTCCAGCTGAGTCATATTAGACACCGTCCGCCTCAGAGATAGGATCTGGGTCTTGATTTCCATTTTCTACCCGCACTTTGGTCAGGAATCGGTCCATGCTGCATGCAAGCAATGGGCTATCCGGTACGTGCTTACCGGAAAATCCAAAATTTGAATTTCCGATCGTCTTTGGTGTTTCTATGAACTTTTAGGACGTAACGTAGAAATTTATAGCTGTCGATCGCTCTACAGTTAAGAATAATTTTTCCCCTGTTTATTGTGGATGACACCAGGAGGGTCTGAACAAAGGCTGCCCAGATTATAGCCCCCCTAGCCCTTGTGTAGCGCCGTGCCTGATGGGATCTGAATCCCAGCAGTTGGCAGAGTTGTGGAGCAGTTGGCCGGATCCAACTGAGAACTGAGAAGAATCCAAATCTCATTCAGAGCGGCAGAAAGCGCTTGGCAGTTACGGTCTCCAAAGTGTGTGCTAGAAAATATTAGGTGAAGGATCCCAATATATCACCACGCCACGCTTACTTGATTTACATTTATATGTAATTTGAGCAGTTTGTCTTCTATTTAATGTGAAATGAAGAATGCTGGTAACCAAATGCTTTGATCTATTTCAACATACTTGAGATAAGATAACGATAAAAATTCCCCTCGTCTCTTTTTGTCATTTCTTCCCTTCCGATTTAGTTTGAATTAATGATCTATTTTCCAGTAGAACATGGGCAGGTTTGACAAAGATGTTCAAATTCATAGGACAAAGTTTTCCCGTCCAGTAAAAGGTTAATCATCTTATTTTGAAGTTTCCGACACCTCAGCATGAACATCGGTTTTAAAACCCAGTCCTTCATGGCCTTTGTCCACGTGTCTCATACTGCATACTGGTTTGTTTATGCCTTCTTCTCCCCCAGCAGCATGCCTTTCATATCATGATCGAGGTAAGACAGTCAACCAACTCTGCATTTTGCTTGTTGCCATTTTGTTGATTTCATTTATTCTTCTTTACTGCCTGCAAAGTTCATAAAAGCACCCCGTGTCTCTCTGCATTTTACCGTAACGTTACCACTATACTTTACGTTTGGTCATGACACCCCACACGTGGATGTTTATGTTGTTTATCGGAGAACCTGCACAGGGATCCATGTGCATGAACAGCTATGACTCTGAGTATGAAGTGAATCTGCCAGGCCGAGCATGCCGTCAGTAACTCGTACTGTTGTGTGACTGTGAAAGTTTGCTTATAGGTTGGACTTTGGCCAAAGAAGAGGAGGTTCGGTTTTGAGGCAGCTGTGGATCAGGACTATTTCTGTTTCTGTTTCTCTGACATTGAAGAAAGAGTACTTGTTCAAACAGTGAAGCCAAACTTCACTGTCAAAAACTATGGGTTGATCGATTGCATTGTGCTGAAAGGCTCTCATTGAAAAACTGCAAATTAAGCAGCAGCTGAAAAAAGTAATGGAAATGTTCACCATAAGCATTAATCCTTGGCTTTTTCTCAGTCGAGATTAAACAGCGGTGTTCTACGGCGTAAAAACTGTAAAAGTCATACAACAGATTTTTAGGTTTCACACGTGCCCGTTTTGGCCCAATATGCTGACTCCGCTCTTTGACGGACTGTGGGAGCTCTGCACACACACTGGGCTTGAGTGTGGACAGTTTTTGTCCATATGAGACTCAGTTAATGATGGTGAAGGAGGCGGGTCTGGGTCTTGAGGGAGGAGCTTTTGTTGTGACAACAAGCTGCATAAATTACAAAAGGCCATGTGATTTTTATTACACGTGCTGCAAAAAAATGCAGCCCGTCTAGTGTGTGTGTGTGTGTGTGTGTGTGTGTCTGTCTTTAAACACAAAAACCTTGGTCGGTCGAAGGTTTGCTGATGAATGAAGCTGATGGCCAGCACAGCCTTTTTAAATGATCCTTTTGTGACATAATGGCCTGCTGATGTAAAAAAAAAATATATATATATTGTGAAGCCTATACTGTATCTAGGCAACCATCATAAAATATCTATATGGAAATGTAGTCATGGACACTACACAACATGGAAGAAGCTGACAGTTTTAGTTATCTTGAAATTTTCTTTGTATTCCTGTAGGACCCCGGCCCCATGCCCCCGTCCCCAATCCTGGGCCAGAAGCCCCTGCAGCTGCTGGAGATTAAAGCCAGGGGGCGCTTCGGCTGCGTGTGGAAGGCTCAGCTGCTTAGAGAGTATGTGGCCGTCAAAATCTTCCCCATTCAGGTAACATAAGTACAAATCCTTTACTTTGTACGATTAAGTGAAGGAAAACTGCTATAAGAACCTTTTTGCGCTTCAATAGCACAAGCAATCATGGCAGAACGAATATGAAATCTACAACTTGAGTGGAATGAGACACGAGAACCTTCTGCAGTTCATCGGAGCTGAGAAACGAGGAACCAACATGGACACAGAGCTCTGGCTCATCACCGTCTACCATGAGAAGGTATGCCTCCCTCTGCTGGACACATGGGGAACTACATCAAGTCATGTCAAACGTATTTGTGTAGGTCAAAATCAGGTCCAGAATGTCTCAAAGGCCAAATAACAACATCCTGAACATGAACACAAGGAAAAACTCCAACCCAAAAACCCCGAACCAACAAAAAAAAACACAAGAAAGGAAAATAGGAGGAGACCTCAGGAGGGGCAATTAAATGGAATTCCCTTTGCACCAACAACCATCAAACAAACTTGGCACACTGAAGATTAGGTTCACATGATGTGGTCCTGACATGGTCCTGAGTCAAACCGATCCAGAGGGGTGAAGGTGTGAGGTCGTATTATCCAGCTGAGACATTGTGGGATGAGATCCTGGTGAGCAGACGCATGTGAGGACCATCTGAGGTGGACCTTAGTTAGATCGCTGCAGGACAGGACATCATCCTGGATGGAAGCCACATTAAGGGCAGGGGATAGGCCTTCACAAACACTGGGGTCCAGGCAGATGGCCGCCCTCCTATAGCCAGGTTCTCTTTGAGGTTTCTTCCCTTTAAAAGGGGAGTTTTTTCTTGTTCAGTGTTTGGTCTCTGCATATTCAAGAGAATGATCTTGATCTGCTCTACCTGTAAAGTGCAGTGAGATAACTTTTGTTGTGATTTGGCGCTATATAAATAAATTGAATTGAATTGAATAAGGTTAGTTAAGAATAAAGGAGCCAGACATCCAGGACCTTATAGGTAAGAAATAGGACCTTAGTATCTGCCCCAGCATTGATAGGAAGCCAGTGTAGATAAGATAAGATTGTAGTGATTTGCAGATGTTGGTTAGAATATAAGCACTACTCTGAACGGTGGTGGTGTTAAAAATCAAATCCCTGAATCTCCTTGGCTTAAATGTGACTGAAACCTGTTTAGGCTTAGTACTCTGGTTCGTCTACTGAACTCTGGACTGAAGTCCAGCAGAGACGTCAGTTTGGCTTAATGTTATGTGTGAGTCACCATCTTTTTCCTCTTTGCTAACATATACGGACTTTGTCTTCTCTATTATCACGTGGGAATCTACAGAAATTCCCTTTTTATAACTATTCCCTTTTTATGACTACCCACATACATGTACGAGTTTCTTATGTCGCACTTTCAGAATGTACTAGAAGCAACAGCCAAAGGCACGTCACGAAAAAGATGCACAAAGCTTGAGACGAAGTGATCATTGTGAGAACCCATGTACTGTATATACATAGATGACTTTTCAAACTCAGCAGGATAGGATGAAAAACCAACAGCAGAGCTCAGCTTCCTTGCGGTGTTTTCTGTATTACACCTGTGTATAATTATTTATTTGAATTTATTTTCATACTGAGAGATAGAGAATATATTGCTGTTTATAAAGAAGATAAAACCCTTTATATCTTTTATCTTCCATAACTTTGAGAGAGGGTGTGCCTAATTTATTTTTAGGAAAAGATCCTTTTTTATTCCCAGTGCTTCTTAAAAGGAGTTGTCTCTTGAGAAATCAAGAAGACGTCTGTCACCCAAATTTTACATCTATCTGAAATCTTTGAGGAAAAAAATCCATCATACATAACACGCAGGCTGATTAAAAACAGGAATTGTTGAATATGAGCGGTTGTTGTTTTTTTTTGTTAAGGGTTGATTTTGTACTTGTCCGTGTTTGTGTCCTCAGGGCTCTCTGACAGACTACCTGAAGGCTAACGTGGTGTCTTGGAACGAGCTGTGTCACATCACTCAGACCATGGCCAGAGGCCTGGCCTACCTGCATGAGGACATCCCCGGACACAAGGACGGGCACAAGCCTGCCATTGCACACAGGTTGAGACACTCACTAATTTGCGCGCTTTGCTCATACGCAGGAAAAAGTCAATTCAACCATTTCAAGCAGCTCATGACCGCAGATCAGAGTTGGAACATACAGTAGACTGATGAACTTTAGGTCAGCTCTCTCTCTCCACCACAACAGTTTGATGCTGCGTCCCCATCAGTGCCAACGTCACATAAACCCACCTGTCAATCTCACACTCACTCCTATCCTCACTGTGATCAAGACCTTGACATACTTACATCCGCTTCACTCGTGGGACAACACGCTCCTCCCCACCTGTAGGGACAATCCACTGACAAAACCGTGGCCTCGGATTTGGAGGCGCTGATCGTCGTACCAGCCAGAATGAGAAAAGCAAAAGCGATGATGCTGTCGAATGGAAACTCTTACCAAATTTGCCTTGTAAAAACAAAAAGCAACTGTCTTGTGTCTGATTTCCTCTTCCAGGTAACCGTTTTCCATTTGTCCATTTTCTCCACAGGGACTTTAAGAGTAAGAACATCCTGTTGAAGTCCAACCTCACTGCTTGCATCGCTGACTTCGGCCTGGCCCTCAGATTTGAGGCGGGGAAATCTCCAGGGGACGCGCATGGACAGGTGAGTCCACCTGAGTGTGAACCGAGTCACAAGGTTGACTCGGGTCAGGAAAAGTCAGGAAATTAGAAGAAGCTTTCCCAGAAGTGAAGATAGTTTGATGTCCCGAAAATCCTCTCTCTTATCACCTGAGGAAACCAGACCGTCAACTGAGACGTAGTATGATTCACCAGTCTTGATTTCTTCACATTCACTAAAACACACTTTGACACTTTTACACTACACTTGTGGTTGGAGAATGTGTGAAAATAACAATATATCTCTCCAGAAATCTTGGTGGAAAGAGGCAGGTTGGCTAGGGGGTTGGGTTTTGGCGTGTTAGGGTGTTGATATCAAAAACACGTGGATCCTTTCTTTACCAGGTGGGGACCAGGAGGTACATGGCCCCTGAGGTTCTGGAAGGAGCCATCAATTTCCAGCGTGACGCCTTCCTCAGGATAGATATGTACGCCCTGGGCCTGGTCCTGTGGGAGCTGGCCTCACGCTGCAAGGCTGCTGACGGTAAGAATGGATTTCATTTTGTTTTTTGCCCTCCCTCCATCTCCTGGGTCACCCCGAGCCGTTCTTCCCCTCACACGTTAAGGTTTCTGGGATTTTTTTTGTGCCTTCGTTGAACTTTGGATGATCGGGAACCGTTTGTTACTCTGCGAGTCTTTTAATCCATTGGATGTAATATTGGGCTCAACTAAAATTTACCTACAATATAAATATGTTGTTAAAAAACTCACAGTCCTCAACATTTCGTGCAAGAAAAATTTCATTCAGCAGTAATTCTCCATGGTGTGTTTGTTGTTGAAGTAATTTGACTGATGTTTCTCACACCTGTCCTTTAAGCAGGGATGCGCTGACACTCCTGTTACCGATCTGATTACAGGATTTTGCGTATTGTAGACGTGCGCCGATCTGCTACTGAACCTTTTATTTGTATGAACAATTGCAGAGCAGAATTCAGTTCTGTGGACACGGCTTGTGTAGTGAGCCATGAAATGATATGTTTCTTTTTCTCTCTTCAGCTAACACACCTAACCCAACGTGTTAACGTGTTAATACAGACGGAATGCATTTGTAAATAATTCAGTAAATATTCCGTATTGGATCAAGTGGTTCCGATTCACCATGTTGATCAGAATTTATGGATACCTTGTCCAAACCTGTAAAATGTTTCATAAGTGGTGGCTGACCTGTGTCACACGACAACATGGGGGACTTACAGTGACACATAAGGAAGTGTTAGGAAGGATCCTCCAGCTGGGGTCACAGAACAGAAAAAGACAAAGGCAGAAAGCCACAGGAGGAGAAAGAAAACTGTGGAAGGACAAAGAAAGACGGAGGACTCCGGCTTGGTTTCCTCCTCTTTAGTTAGTTAGAATTGTGTCTTTCCACCAAACAGCTGTTCTTACGCCCTACTACCACTAGATATCAGTCATGAGGGAAAAACTGGGATCATCGCTTCAGACTGAGATTTAGGCCGCTGCTGCGTCTGTCCGTCAATCCTTTGACACGCGGTGCGGGTGGTGCCGGGCTCTCGAAATGAACTAGAACTGATTGTGTGCGTGCGCGTGTGTGTATTTGTGTTCTCTCCTCTTGACCCAGGTCCGGTTGATGAGTACATGCTTCCATTTGAGGAGGAGGTGGGTCAGCATCCATTGCTAGAGGACATGCAGGAAGTGGTGGTCCATAAGAAGCTGAGGCCCACGCTCAGGGACTGCTGGCTCAAACACTCTGTGAGTATGGATTACATTACCCAGAGTGCCGCATTCCCGCCTCCCGCACTCTTCATCGCTTTTATAAGCCTGTCACTATCTAGAAATCTGCGTCACTCAAATCGATAAAATTTTAATTATGTATAAAAATATATAAATCTCTGTACATCATAATATACAGTATATTCATCTATATGTGTGTGTGTGTGTGTGTATAGAGTATGTTTGCCATTGATTGTACAGGCTGATGTCCACTGAGCGACAGTGTAACAAAGTGTCTCCGTGAGGTCCTTTCACATTAGCAGCAGTGCAGCTTCAAGCGTTTGTCTTGCATGTTGCACGTTGAACGTACGCCAGGAAAAATCATAGTCAGTTTGACTCCAGTCTGATAAATGTTTGTCTCCCGCGGGCCTACAGACGTTTGATGAATGAATGAATCAAATTTACCATCTGTTCCCGTGGCCTTGGTAACCACCCTCCCATGCTCTGTCCTCCGTACGTCCACTATCAGCCGTACGTCGTCCCTGCCTGCAGTAATGTCCTTCACAACACAGACAGACAGGTATCGAATCTGGACTTACAGTAGAACACAACAAGGACAGGGTGGCGTACCAGTATCGGTACCAGTAAGGTACGCATCTTAGCAATACCAGCATCCAGCGGCCTGTAGGCTTTACACAATTGAAAGTGAATTTTTGTCCTGTGCGAGTAAAATCCAGGTGAGAGACAGTCTGATTTTGGGGCAATCCTGGGACTGAAGAAAGTCCTGCATCAATGGAATGCAGGTGAAGAGACCTGCTGGTTTACGTGTGTCTTACTCCTGGTCTCAGGTGAAGCCGGGCTTCTTAGCGTTTAGCTCTGTGTGTGTGTTTTTAGTCCAGGTCTCAGGTGAAGCCGGGCTTCTTAGCGTTTAGCTCTGTGTGTGTGTTTTTAGTCCAGGTCTCAGGTGAAGCCGGTCTTCTTAGCGTTTAGCTCTGTGTGTGTGTTTAGTCCAGGTCTCAGGTGAAGCCGGGCTTCTTAGCGTTTAGCTCTGTGTGTGTGTTTTTAGTCCAGGTCTCAGGTGAAGCCGGTCTTCTTAGCGTTTAGCTCTGTGTGTGTGTGTGTTTAGTCCAGGTCTCAGGTGAAGCCGGGCTTCTTAGCGTTTAGCTCTGTGTGTGTGTTTTTAGTCCAGGTCTCAGGTGAAGCCGGGCTTCTTAGCGTTTAGCTCTGTGTGTGTGTTTAGTCCAGGTCTCAGGTGAAGCCGGGCTTCTTAGCGTTTAGCTCTGTGTGTGTGTTTAGTCCAGGTCTCAGGTGAAGCCGGGCTTCTTGCCGTTTAGCTCTGTGTGTGTGTTTTACTGGTGTTGTAGGTAAAGGGGAACAGTGGACGACTCTCTCCTTCATCCCTCTTTGTGTTGCGTGTAAATGAGTGCAATCTAAGTTATTTTCATCATTCAGGTCATTGCAGGTTATTGAGTTGTTTATAGGTTTGAAGTTTTCATGCTAATTCTTAATATCTGTACAGGCAGAATGCGGTCATACTTAAATGTCCGTGTAGAATGTCCGTGTAGAATGTCCGTGTAGAATGTCCGTGTAGAATGCTCACTAGAAGGATCTCTGAATGGTGTGATGGGTTATTATGCCCGTTAGAGCTGTTTAACAGTGTACAGCTTTATTCACATTTACAAACATTCTTACTGTTCATCATTTTAATTGTTATTCCATATTTTGGGCTGTTATCGACTTTTAGACACAGAATTTACACAATCCAATGTTTCTTCCACACGTTCTGCCTGTACATTTGGGACAGTGTAAACAGTTAACACTTTAAATATAATAACCTCGACTCTAGGATTTTTATTGGAAAACAAAACCAAACATGTTTGAAAAAAATCTCATCATGATCTGATATTTGATCCACATCGTCTCCGCCCGTTATACGACATGGTGAAAGTGAAAGTGTCCAAAGACTTGAGGTGCTGCTTGGATCCTTCATTACTGCCCAGTACATTTGGATCACTTTTGGACAGTTCTCATAAAACCCAGAGTTTTGCTGAACGTCGCTCAGCAGTTCTGTTAATGGGAGAAACAAAACAATAACATTGGAGCTGCAAGTCAAAATCAAGGTTTTACCGATTCAGATAGAAACGCGGCTTTCGTAAGTCCGGCCCGGGTTTTATCCGGTGCGACTGAGTGAATCCGCTGATGTTTTCTGGGTCCTCGTTCTCGTTCAGGGCCTGGCCATGCTGTGCGAGACCATCGAGGAGTGCTGGGACCACGAGGCCGAAGCCCGGCTTTCGGCCGGCTGCGTGGAGGAGCGCGTGGTGCAGATGCAGCGGCAAACCAGCACTGTGGCGCCAGAGGAGATTGTCACGGTGGTCACCATGGTAACCAACGTGGACTACCCGCCTAAAGAGTCCAGCCTATGACCAGTAATCAGGACACTGGAAACCGAGCGAGAGACTGGAACCCCGGGTGACAGAACTACCGTGTGAGGAGGGGACTGATTGTAGACTGGGCGGAGCCCCGACCCGGTGAGGCTCTGCGTGGCTCCATCCTCCAGAAACCTTCGGCTACAGTTGTGCCTAAGACTGAAGCCTGTGTGATGTAGACAGGTGGGAGTGGAGGAGGATCTCCTCCAGGTCGACGTGTAGGACGTTAGCGTGTCTTTTTTTAGTCAAAAGGAAGAACAATGACTTCCTGGACCGACTCCAGACTCTTTTCTAAGAAAACCACCCTCACAAACACTTTGGTTCATTTCAGTATAAAAAAGGGCAACGTACGTTTTACACACATTTGATGTTTTTGTGTTGATGAATGAAAACGTAAAATGCCAATAAGAAACAGCTTCTGAATGTCTGTGCATCGCTGCTGTGTGTGTGTGTGTGTGTGTGTGTATATAGATAATATATATCTATATATACACGTCACCCGAGTCCAAGAGAAGAGTTGAATTAACTAAGATGATTCATCCGACCTGTAAAGGATCGGTGTCATTTGTGGTTGTGTCATAGATGCAGGTGGATCTGGAGAACAGACTTTGATTCTGTGATTGCTCCTGTGAATCACATGTGAACTCTAAATGAGTCCAAAAGACAATCTGAAAATGTCTCAATGTATTATTTTAGGCTAAATCTTTAGTCAGCATCGGAAGGGGCTGCGCTAGACCGTTCGGGGTGTCCCAGCTCGGCTAAAAGATGTTGTGTCTGAGTTAAGCGTTTGTCTTCCAGGTAGTGGCGCTGTGCTGGACTCGAGGACCTTCTCCCTTGGACTCTATAAAGCAAGTGTCACCGTCAGCAGTCTCAAAACCTCAAACCAGAACTGTGTTTGCAGAGCTCACAATTAACGTTGCAAAGCTTTCCATGACAACAGGGCTACACTTAACAACAAAACATTGATGGACGAGAGAAACTCGTCGTCGTCCTAGAAACGTTTGAGTTTTAGAGCTCAGATTAAAGAGCCTGTGTTTAGGGTTCCCGTGCCAGCCTCGTCCTTGCTGCCTGGAGTTTGCTTTTGTCTCCTCTCCATCGATTCGATCTCGTTGTACACTCTAAGTTGGAGCTCCGACCCTCGAGTCGCTGACTTAGCTTCGAGATTTTGCATTAATTTTGAGTTTTAGCGTTGACTCTGACTTGCTGTCAGCGCTGATTGTCCCACTCTTTCTGCGCTGACTGAACCAACTTTTGGTTTGCTTTGTCTCTTGCTTCGTCCAAAGAGAAAAGGTTTCCACCACAGCGCGACTACCGGGAGCAGAGTGGACTCTGTCGTTGTAAGTCTAGAACGGTACATAAGAAACAATAGTTTGTTCCTGCCAGCCTGCGAAGCGTCTTTAGAGAATCCATTGGCCGGTTTCACCTCATCCATGAACGACACAAACCAAAGAACCATCCCGAGTATCGCACAGAAGCCGACAAGCTGTCATCTCTCAACCAGCTATACCTCAACTCTGCTGAAAGATTCCCACGCTAACGCTAACCGACCACCACAGGAAACTCAGCCGCCTGATTGGCTCTGACGTTTCGTACATACTGTTGAGTACAAAGGCCAAACCAGTGTTTCTGCCTTCTTATCTCCTTTATTTCTCTTACTGCCCCCTGGTGGACTAATGTGACTGACCGGTATTTTACCTGAATTTGAGTCCAGTTCTTGTAACGTTTAAACAATCGCTCCACATTGAGAGTGATGGAAAATACTTCCTCTGTTTTTGTTTGCAGTGACCTTCAGAATATTGAAAACTTTTATGGGACAGTTTTTGTTTTGCTTGTTAATTGTCTTTTTAATCCCTTCGTGTGTTTTGCTCGTGTCCGTTGTAGCATCTTCTTTTGGAGTTTGTCTTGTCGTTGGGATTTCAAAACGTCTTATGGACAGACTTCATCTTTACCGCCACAATTCTGCTTGGCTTAGAGACTCGGCGCTGTGGTTTTGTGCCGTTACCCGATGACTCCCAGACTCCAAAAGTCCTTCGCCCGACCGAGCTTCGTCTTTACGTTAACGCTGCGTCATGTCGTTTTCATTTGGAGTTAAAAAGACCCTTTCCCGTTCGTGATAACTCCCCAAATCCCAATCTTCCTCTGATAACAATACTCACATTCATTTCTGTCCTCAAACTTATTGTGTGATTTTTCACAGTGGCCATATTTGTTCTAATTCACAACTTTTCAACTTGAAATTTGTTGCTGACCTTTTTTCTTGTCATTCGTGCTCTCCTCTGTCTTCTTCCCCTTTTGATGGGAGTTGGAGCTGAAACTCAGAGCGGATGCTGAAGCTCAGACTTTTCATTGAAACGTAGCTTCGTAGAAAGTCCAAGGATGAAGACAGAAAGTGTCCATCACAGCGCCTCACCTTGAAGTTCAGATGGACACTTTTTTGGAAGAGGGACCGCCCCCCAGAGTTCATTTGGACCCACCGCAACTGTAAATGCGACGCGAACGCAGCAAAGCCAGAAAAATCCTAAAGCTACGAGGTTTAACCCGGTTTAATCCACACTAACAACCATCAAGGCACGAATGTTGAGGGTTTAATTTACTGAAATAGGTACCGATAAAAACCTGGAACCCGGCCAGGAGAGAGTCTGGAGACAGATACGGTGTAACGATGAAGGGGAATCTGATCGTCCTCAGTTATAAACTAAATATTTAACAGAATCATCAAGACCCTCAGAGGAGACGAGTCTAGGTCCTCCAAAAGTTGTAACAGACGACACACACACACACACACACACACATTGATGTGCTGTGTGTGTTTACGTCCATGGATCGGCCTCAGCCCGTCAGTCGTTTCCAGTTTGGGCTTTGTTTTCGTCTCTCTGGACACACACACAGGAACTCGTGTCCGTCATGAGGGAATATGAGGCATCCAATGAGTCTGTCTCTCTCTTGACCAGGTTCCAGTCCACTCTGACCTCGGCCGTCTTCAGTTTGTACGGCGCTCCGTCTGTTTTCTTGTCTGCTTTTTTCTTTTCTTTTGAATCACTTTGACACTGAAGCCAAACCTTCCTCAGCAGTATCAGCAACATGCACAGTTTGTACATATGAATGTTTGTTACTATGGTGATTTTAGCATGAGGTAAACCACAGATCCTTTATAATGTTACTATGGAAACAGATTTATGTTGACAGTTTTATATGACGATGTAAAAATGGGGGAAAAAAAACACGTTTATTTATATTTTAGACCAGAACACTAAACACGGCGGTGTGTGTGTGTGTGCGTTTGCACACGTGCGTGCGGTTCATCAGATACGTGACGCGCTCCGACTGGTGCTCGCCTTCTCGCCGCGACGTCGCTTTCCCAGCATGCATCAGTGTGGACAGCAGGGCGGTGATCGGTGTCGCTCCTGTTCTCCGATGTTTTTAACAGATCCTGACCAATATCATTTTACCGTTTCACTACATTTGAAACTCTTGCAGAGTGATTGAAAAGTGACGAGCCTGTGCGTGTAAATATGAGTCAAATCTTTCCCCTTCAGTTTTCTCCACCTTTGAAAACATCCTGAATCAGAATCCAAACTGAGTTCAGTCGTTTTCATCTTCATTCTGCTACGTTTGACTGAAAGAGCTAGAGGGGTCAGAACTTATCAATCAAGCCTCATCACACCGATGAAGATGTTTGAAAAGTTAAATGTTGAATTTAAATCCGAGTCTCAGGGGTTCATTGATGGTTCTGAGTCTGAAAAAAGGCAAAAGGTTTTCAACTTGAAACCAAACATGACGTTCCTCTGTCAGGGTCTTTGATTTAAAGGTTTTTGGGCCTTTTTCAAATTAAAGGTTTGATTGATGACATTTGACACTTACAGAAATGAGGAAGAGCTGAAATTTGTCACGGAAGAAATAAGGTTAAAAATGAAATTGCGTTTTTTTACTCTGGGATTCGATCCGTTCGGCGTCATCGTCCAGTTGGAAGCGACGGAACGACGACACATCGAACGATCCAAGCTGTCGATGTCGGGCTCACGACTTATCAGTCAGAGCAACGTGTTAGTGATGTCATCGTACGATATCTGTCAGGCTGTATTTTCTTCCATTTCCTCCGTCGTAAACAGAGATTTTCACTCCTCCTGTTTCTTCCACTACAGAAACACGTCAGCCCACCTCACATTTCACAGACGTTTCCCACTAATCGCACGAAGAAAAACGTGCGTTTGAGGCGAAGGCCGCCGTGGATTCCGAGCCGCGATCGCGTCCGTCACCGGTGGAAATTTAGCTTCCGCTTCATTCCCGTGAGGTCGTTTGGTTTTCGTCCATTTACAAAGCGTTCCAGGGTTCAGCTGGTCGGAGGTGATTTTTGAATATTGTACAGTAAAATGTAAAGATATTTCCCACCTAAAATAAAAGATGACTGCTCTTTGTGTCTGCTGAGGCTCATTTTCAACAAATCACACAAACACGTTTAACATTTATGACTCACAAATAGAGAATTTAGCCAAACATTTCACCGTGTACAAATATGGGCACTAACTTAGAAACAGAACTCAGACCAAGTGAATCCAACTAACTCCAAAGTAATCGGACTACAGCAGACAGCAGCTCTGAGTACTTCTTCCATCCTGCGTCGTGCTCTGGTTTCCCCGAGGCCGGGCGTTCCAGGGATCCTCTCTCTTAGTAACAATCTCTTCACACGGTCAAATGAGTGAAGGAGTGAAAATAATGAATTCAGTTCTTTGGTGCCATATTTCAAACCATTTTTTTTTCAACTGATAACAAATGAATCTTTTTAAAATGTTCAGGATGAGGACGTGTGTGTGACGTCATTTTTAAAATCCCCCAAATCAACTTGTTCTGCTCCTTCTGTCATTTATTCTTGAATTGTTGTGATATCCCAGAGTACCAGCAGATGGCAGCGTAGTCAAAATGACCTTCAACTTGACTTCCTGTCTACGTTTGGACAGTTGTCCAGTTCAAAAAGGTGAATTTTCTGGATAGAAATTGAATTCTTTGATGTATCTTTTCCACCCATATTGTCTCTTTTCTAAATTCAGCCGAGACAGTCGAGTCTGTCTTTAGTACTTTTAGGAACTCTCTGATGTCCTCTGGGCTTCTACCTGATCCAAATCCGTTCAGTCCAAGTGGACTAGGACTGTTGGGGCATGATGTCCGATGTAACATTTGCTGTGCTGTGATTGGCTCACCTCTACCAAGACCCCCCCTCTTTTGA
>OMNV01009298.1:0-19474 GCA_900303265.1 Brotula barbata | reverse complement strand
GGTATCAGTACAAGTATGAAAAACAAATACAAATATTATATCGTGTGCTGTTGTCAAATGCAGTCTGCCCTCAGGTGTTGAACTCACTAAGACAACCTGACATGAACTCCTCTTCTCTTCTTTTCTTTTCTTTTCTTTTCTTTTCTTTTCTTTTCTTTTCTTTTCTTTTCTTTTCTTTTCTTTTCTTTTCTTTTCTTTTCTTTTCTTTTCTTTTCTTTTCTCTTCTTTTCTTTTCTTTTCTCCTCTTTTCTTTTCTTTTCTTTTCTTTTCTTCTCTTCTCTTCTCTTTTCTTCTCTTTTCTTTTCTTTTCTTTTCTTTTCTTCTCCTTTCTTTTCTTTTCTTTTCTTCTCTTTTCTTTTCTTTTCTGTTCTTTTCAAAGAAAGCACTCACTGCCAAATGCTTGTTATGTCTTTTATTCTCATTACAGAAGATATTGATGAAATTGAAGTGCATGATGAAGGACGAGGTGATCACACACACACACACACATTATCTATCTATCTATCTATCTATCTATCTATCTATCTATCTATCTATCTATCTAATCCTTTAACGCTTCGGTTGCTCCTCAGTGTAAAAATTAAGTCACAACATTACACAAACGATGTTTAATTAGATCAGATAATGAGTCAGGCTGTAATATCTGAATGATAAGCAGCTGTTCATGCATCATGTTTATATATGTGCACATACAAAGATACAGCAGAGGAGATAAGTTCACCGCTTCACTTCGATCATACACACACTAACGCATCTTACAGCCGCAGAGAAATGAATGATACAATTGTAGCTTTTGTTACCAAGGTAACTTTCTGCCACCTACTGGATTATTATCTACCTGCCATTCGCTGTTTAAAAAGGGAGAAATTCATTTGTAACTTTCATTAAAAGGCACAAAGGTTCAACACTTCAAGGTTGGTTCATAGGTGAAGTACGACGTCGACGTTATGGGGCAAAGGTTTCTGACGATTGGACACATACACCAGCAGACAGGCAGGCTGAGCGGTGACTGCTGTGCTGCTGGTATCCTGGAGCCGCTGTCATACGACTCCGTCATGCCTGGTGGGTCATATGTGTCCCAGGTATGCAGTCTGCGTGTCAGGGTTTCATGGTCGTGCCCTCTCACTGCTACGGTCTGGTTATACAAGTCTGGGAGACGGCAGCCTTTCATCCAGTGTTCCCAGTCCGTGCTGAAGCTCCACGGGTGATGCTGGGCTGCAGTCCAGTCCACTGAGCTCATCTGATACAGCCTTGGTTCCTGCAGAGGGCATTGTGGATCCACCCAGCACAAAGACTCGGGTCTGTTCTTACAGAAACAACCCAGGCAGCAGTTGGTCTCCATCCATGCCAGACAGCCCACAATCCTGTCACATCTCTCTCTCTCCCTCCTCCCCCGAGCTTTCCGGTACTGCCTGAAGTTCCCCTGCTGGAAGTCTTTCAGGTGAGCCTGATGGATGCCCCAGTAATGGCCCCGACCATCCTCGCAGCGGCTCACCTTCACAAAGCAGTCGTTCACAGACAGGTTGTGGCGAACGCTGTTCCTCCAGCCGGGGCCTCGGCTCCTCAGATAGGGAAACTGCTCCTCCATCGCTCGGTAAATGGCTGACAGGTTGAGTTTTTGGAAGAGGGAGGACAGGATGACTTTGGCGATCAGGCCGATATATGGGAGTGAGGGTTTCGAGAACGGCTGCGTGTCCTTCTCAGGGGAGGAAGATGAGCAAACGTCCTCTGAAGGATGGGTTGGTTCACAGGCACTGATTGTCGTTTCCTGCTCTGTAGTCGTCTCCTGGTTGCTCTCATTTCCATGCAGACTTCCTTTTCTTTCTTTTTCTTGATTCATTTTGTTTTGGTTTTTTCCAGCTTCATCTCAAAATATCATCCAACTCCCCAAAAAATGCAGTAGCTGAACTCCACATGCAGTGAAAACGTCCTCTCTCCTGACAGCTTTTCCGTGCTTTTATACCGCCGCCCTCTCCATCAGGGGACGGCCTACAAATTCTTCAGCAAAGCAATCTTACTCACTATTAAAAAAAAAAGAAGAAAAAAAAAAGTCTTTTACTTGTTCAGCAAGACCGTTTCCTGGACGGGACATACCACAGGTGTGAGGCAAACAAAAAACAAACAAAAAAGCGGAAGCGTCAGCTGCATAATTCTGATAAATACGGATCATTCTTGATGTCTGATAAGCTCAGAGCCTTTTGTGGACTGGCTGCTTTTCATACTGTTGAGTTTTCTCTGGTGTTCTCATAAATTATCAGTATTGCAAAATCAGAAAGTGAGTAATCAGTGACTTGAATAGCTTCGTCAGGGCTAACAACACTTTTTTTTTGCAACGTACGTGGCCCTGTATTAAGCAACAAACAGTAACTTACCGTTAAATCTGTTGTACTAAGAACATTCTAAAGTTAGTGACGAATAATTTTGTGTTGAGTTTGACGTTAATAAATAGTCAACAATAATGTCGTCATATTTAACAACAGAAACAATCAATTACTGCTCAAATCTCTCAGTAACAACAGAATAATAACAGATTTTGCTCTTGTGTTGCACTTTTAGCGATATGAAACCACCGGATGCAGACATATTTCGTTCAGCTTCTTGTAGTTTTACTCATCAAAAACACCGAGTGACCCCTGTGATGTCATTAGGGTCATTTTCCCATCTCCTCAAGTTTCACAAAAACCTTAAAATAGTTGGTCTCACGTGCTGAAAAGTGTCTTAAATTACCAGTGAACCAAATAATAATTGTAAAATAGCTGCCCTTTAACTGTATGTGGACTTTATGTTGGGGAGTTACAAGTCTACATAATGTCTTCTTCAGAGAGGCCTCGGGATGATATGTCCTCTTCCTGAGCATAGGCTACTGTACATAGTTTAAGTCCCTTCAGGCCTATTTTTAGTGTTGGCCCTTGCAACAATGTCATCTGTAACTCGACTCCATCTGTTAAGTCAGAGCATGTTGAATGTCATTTGCCAGAAGCAGAAGCACTGCAGTTCCTGCTCACTCTCTTGCAGCCCCATGGAGTTTGTGGGACAACCAAGACCTTCTGAGGCCTGCAGCCTCTTACAGGTGCCAGGCCTCAGCTTCTCGGACGACGAAGAGGCCGAGGCCGTGATCGGCATCAGGCCCAAATCCTCTCCTCTGCCTCGACGAAAGACCTCCATTGATGACGACTCAGGGCCCGAACCGCCGCTGTCCGGGTCCAGGAGAGTATCCTTTGCGGACGCCAGAGGCCTGAGTTTAGTTCAGGTGAAGGAGTTTGACACATGGGATATCAACTTGCTGCCGGGGTTTGAATGCGCTGAGGGTGAGGTTAAAGTTGTGGAGGAGCACTTCCTCTCTCCTCGATTCTCCCGTCCGATGTGCTCCGAGGAACTGCTCACGAAGGTCCAGGAGCAGAAGATAGAGCTGGAGACCGTCGAGTTACTTCCAGGGACCACAATACTCAAAGGATCGATCCGTGTTCTCAACATCTCCTTCGACAAGGCCGTGTATGTTCGAACGTCTTTGGATCGCTGGTGCAGCCACTTTGACCTGCTGGCAGAATATATTCCCGGTTCCAGTGATGGAGTGACGGACTCTTTCTCCTTTAAACTCATCCTGATCCCCCCGTTTGGGGAGCAGGAGGGCAGAGTGGACTTCTGTCTGCGTTATGAGACTCCTGTCGGAACATTCTGGGCCAATAATGACAACGAGAACTACGTGCTCTTCCACCACAGGGGAGAGAAAGGGATGAAGCAGAAAACACAGGCAGACAATGCAAACAAGAAGAGCTGTCTGAAGTCTGTCAGGTGAGGAGGCTGGACCCTCTAACAGTCTAATCTAATCAGTCTAGTCTAATCATTAATCTTTATTTAAGCAAAAAATGAAAAGTGCTTCAGTGTGGGTTTGCATAAAACAACAACATAAATAATTCATTTACAAAAACAGAACAATGAGCAGTTGAATTAAAAATGAATGAAACATGAATTCATTAATCGGTTGTTTCCAAATGTTCATATATTTATCGTTGAAATGTTGATAGTTTCCTTCTGTTAATCTGTTGGTTGGTTGGTTTGGTAAATCCACCTGGAGTTTATGTTTTCACCTCCGTGGTGAAAGGGTGAAACTGTGGTGGAAGGGTGGAATATGGTCCTGGGAAGAACCCACAGTGGGGATCCTCATTCAGAGGAGGATCCAGGATATATTAATTTTTTTTTATAAAATTCTAAGTTAGCAGGGGAATTTTATTTTATTTTTACCCTAAAAGTAAATACAGCCAATCAATGAAATAATAGCATTTTTATCCCATGATAGACAATCAATGGGGCAAAAAGGTCCACAAATGAACGAATAATGAAATATTTCACTGCATAATCTGTTAAATTAAAAACAAAACAAAAAAATCTCCACCTCATGACCTTTATCCAAAGTGACTTGACATGTTTACATATTTTTATTTGACTTATTACAATTTCACTATTTCAGTCAGAACCTCCCCACTGTGAAAAACATTTCATCAACAGCATCTCCACCATCACAGAAAAACGCGTCGGCAGGTGAGTACGTACTTTTCAAATGGAATAATTCAATATGTAATAGCACAGTTATAACCTGCAGATTGACATGTTCATTTATTAGGAGTGTCACAACATGAAGAGCATTTGGAAGCCGAGCAGATCTCTCAGTGTCATTTGGAAGTTCCGAGAGAAGATGAACAGCATGTAGAGGTGAGTATGAGTGATACGATGAATCACACGGTGTCTGTGGTTTATCTTTATCCCACGGAGTCGAACGTCCGGATCCAGTTACAGAAAACTACTTGCAGCTTGCAACTTTCTTTGCAGTCATTTTTTTTTCCTCATTTTCGTACTAATTTTATCAATTGTTATTTTCTATAACGTGCACCTCATAATATTTCAGCATGAGGGACAGTTGTTTTTTGGCGTGCACCTTTAAATGTCACCCTCCTCCGTCTTCTCAACATAGCAGAGCTGCTGTGTGAGCAAGCCGAAATTAATCCCTGTTGTTGATGGACAGATGGAGAACCGGCAGAACCGCAGTCGAAGAAATCGCCGAAAGGCAGCGCGGATGGCCCAGATAAAGGACAGCTTTGCTCGAAGGCACGGGTCAGAGAATAACGGTGAAAGTGATGTGAACCGTCCAGAATCGACACACGCATCCTCAGTGGAAAAGCATCCGGACGGACGAGCGCATTCTGATGGGAACAGCGGATCAGAGGCCCCTCAGTGTGTGTCTGAACCTTTGGCAACACGCAACAAAGCCTCTGTTGATATCCAGGGTGAAACCTCAGCGGCGCAGGGCTCCACCGCCGACACCGAGCCAGAGAAACCTGAGAGCATCAATGCGGCTGACTCAGCCACATTAACAAGAGGGAAACCTGTTGCACACATCCCAGACAGCCCCTCACATTCAAACGAGCGTGCCCCGACAAAACATGGAAAACGTGCCTCCAAAGAGGAGGAGGGCACACGGGAGCGAGGCACCGGCTGCGAGTGCGCTAACAGCCCCGCGGCTGAATCGGGTGACGGTGTGAGTTTGGCAGGACACACTGAAGGCCTTGTCTGTCAGAGCAACAGCTTCATATTTGGCACCGTGCTGGCTCCGCTGTATCATGAGGCGTTTGGCAGAGTGGGATGTGAAAATCAGCGCCCAGGTGACCGGGGTAATCCAATATGTCCCAGAGTGAATGCTGACAGCTTGTCCCCCGGTGTGATGTGTCCTCACGCTCCAGGGGGACAGACCATCTCAGGTGATTCAGGTGAAAAAGAAGCGACGAGGTGCTGTGAGAAAGAAAATCCTCTTCACGGCTTTTCAGCCGAGCCAGCTGAGATTAATGAATCTGATGTTCCTGATGCTCCCCCAGCAGAAGATTCGTTGAGCACACATGTCCCCGGAGACACTTTAGAACTCCAGGGGAAAAAGACTCTGAAAGACAAAACGACCCAAGATCCCCAGCAGCAAACCCTGGAAAAAACAACACGGGGCCAAGAATGTGCACATTCAATACTTTCACAGAGTGCAAAAACGCACGACAGTGCCGAGACAGAACAACAGATCAGTCCTGATGCGTCAAACGTAGACGATAACGCCGGCACAAGCATGACCGCATCAACGATCAAAGCAACTTTAGAAGAGGATGAACTGGTAGAGGCATCGCGTGATGATGAGTCCATAAATCACACACATACAGAAGAATGTGAGAAAACCTGTGTGTGCCGTTTTGAAGAAACGTCTCCCAGTGTCACAACACACACATCTGCGAGAGAAACTAATAACTTTCAAGAAAGAATTCAAGTGACAGACAAGTGTCATGAGGATGAAACAGAAACAGCAGAAAGAGAGGCTGATGGGTCCGTGACAGATGTGACGGTGACAGACGATCGCACGCATTGCGACGTGTTTGTGAGTTTTAAGGAGCTGAAAGTTGAAGAGACTCCAAAGGACGAAGCTGTTACTGTTTCAGAAAAGGGAAAACGTCGAGAGATGAAACATGCTGTCTCACAAGAGGAGGATTTTAGTCCGGATCAGGGTCTGCAGAATAGAAATTGGGAAATGATAGTTGAAGAGGAGGAGAAGAACATTTTTACATGGGAGGAGGGACGCAAAGGGCTCGCTGAGAGAGAGGACGAGATGGAAGTGCTGGAAGACGACGACGGAGACCTCATGGAGCAGCAGTTGGAGGGCAAGGAGATAAGTGAAGGAGAAATGATGGAGATCACTGAGGAAGAGGAGGAAGAGGAGATGGCTGAGGATGCTGTCGGGGTGGAGAAGGAGGAGACAATAGCCATGGAAGACACGTGGGAGGAGAGGGAAGATGAAGATACTGACATGCTGATCAACAAATTAATACCAGAGGAGGAAATCACAGAGAAAATTGAAGTTAATGAGGAAGAGGAAGAGGAAGAGAGCTTTGTGGTCTTGCAGCAGATCGGTTTTGAAGAGACAGATATTTACAAAGAGGACGTCGAACTGAACGACGAAGATGAAATGGAGCTGGTGGATTACATGAAATCAGAGGAGGAAAATATGGAAGGGGAGAATCCAGAGGAGGAAGATTTGGAAGGGGAGAATCCAGAGGAGGAAGATTTGGAAGGGGAGAATCCAGAGGAGGAAGATTTGGTAGCTGATGGAGCAGCAGAGATAGAGGTTTCAGATGAAGATGAACTGAGCGGTTTGGACGATCAAATCAATGTTACTCAAAAGTTTGAGGACGACTTCTCTCCTCTGACGGACAGTTTGCAGGGGGGTTTAACAGACAATGAAAAACCAGACGAAGGGCAAAATGTACCAGATGAACTGTATCTTCACACAGACGAGGATGATCAAAGCCAGGAGGACGATACACGAGACCGACCAGAGCCAGAAAACGACTCCGCCGCAGCAGAGGGAGGCTCGGGCATTTTCAAAGATGACTCTGGAAGTGACCATGACAACGCTTCCACAGAGTCTCTGTCGGACGACGAGGTGGAGTTGTACATGAACTGTCTGAGGGCCGTTCAAGGGCAGCCCAGCTTTGGACAGGCTGCCAGAGATCACAGCAAAGACTCAGGCTTTGGCAGGCGGCCTTCTGCAGGCAGAGGCAAACTGCTCTCCTCACCGATGCCTTCCATCACCGAGTCTCTGGATGAGGAGCAGCACCCCGACGGGCTTCTGGGTACTCATGAGGACGCAGGCGAAGTAGATTTCCAGCCCTCGGCAGCAGCAAGTGAAGAGGAAAACATGGACAGAAATGTTTCCTGGTGGAAAGAGACATTTTCTTGCAGCAATGTCTCAAAAACGGTGTTATACGTCAGTCTGTTAGTGGTATTTTTAGTTGTAGCTTACCGTCATGATTTCCTGGCCTGTTTCGGCCTGTATTTGTTATCTGTGGTTTGGCTCTGCTGCCAAGGAGAGAAGCAGCCGGTTAACAACAAAAAAAGCATAGGCTCAAAATAAGCATAGACATCTTCTGCAGAATCCTTCAGAGGTTATAACAGTCAGGGACCACGGAGCGTTATGATGTCATACCAGATCTGATGATCTAAAGTCATTAGATGACAGACAGAGAGTGATGAGGGCATTAATTTCAAGGTAAATATAAAAATACAGGAGGATGGAGAGGTCGGACTGGAGTTTCATGACTCGGACTGGACTTGGACTTGGGATTGTGACTTGGACTGATGTTTTTTTTTCCTGATTTGAGACTCAACATAGGTTAATATCTTCCCTATTCAGCCAACCAAATAACACGTGACAACACTCTGAGAAACCCATTTTGGAATTCCCTACCATAGTGAGAGTGAAAGTAGTCCTCACCTCATTTCATGATTCCATTATTTTTTGTGTTAACATTTCTGTATTTTCATCAAATTCTAAGATTGATTTGAAAGTAGTGGAAACATTTCTTAAAGCATCCATAATTTGTCAAAATTGTGCACACTAACTACCTTCATTCTGATATAGAACACTCTACTCCAGGGCTTATTCAGGACTCCAAATCAAACCACAGGGAGACATGACTTCACTTGGACTTATAAGTCTTGTGATTTGCGGGACTTAAGGCTTACTTGGGACTCGCAAAACACATAAAGGCTGTGTGCAATCATACATTTGATTAGTTTTCTTCAAAACGTTCATGTTAACTCTGTTGTTAGAGTAGGAACCAACTGGCTTCCTGATTTCCTGTACATATAACTTAGCCAAGCAAACAGGATGTGGACCACCGCTCACACTGCTTAGTTCTGCAGGGCTCAGATGTGTCAGGTATTTATTTATGGACGGACGCTCCGGTATCATTATGAGTATATGTGTAAATTACATTTGATATGTATGAAATTGATCATTTGCATATTGAGAAATAATTATCTGTTCTTTGCGTTAAAATAAAAAAAAGGGAAAAAAACTCTATGATATTTGTTATTACTGCTAGCGAGTAACACAGATATGATCCAATGGGGATTAACATAATGATTAATAGTGCAGAATACAACATATTTCTCATCATAGCGCATGTTGTGTTCGCACATGAGTTATGCAGTAATAAATAATAAATGATTTTGGAAAGGAAGCCTAAATGTCATCAGTGGTATGTTATGTCAGGGATGTGGGGTCATACCCCGAAACAGGAACTGGATTCTAATCAGATCGTTTGGATTCTTATTTGTGTTTCTAGTGTGTTGCAATGTTTTATCTCAGGTTGCTTTCTGGTTGAACCCGGTATGAAGTTATCACAGTTATCAATGTTAAAATATGTTTGGCATCAGGCTGGCATAAAAACAAAATTCCATTTCATATTGTTTATGTCATATTTGTGGTTTTCAATGCGCAGGCTGCATCCGAGAAATTACAATAATATTTACCGAGGAACAAACGCAGGGCACAGGGAGAGAAGAAATGGAAATACTTTCTGAGGATTATTCTGTCAGAGGCCAAATCCTGTTCCCTCCTACTTTTCTTGTTTGTCCTAGGAAGAATTTCCAAAATTAAGCTGGTTCCAAATAAAGGCCAAATCTTAAGCCCGGTGCACATGCAGTCTGATTTCCATCAACAAATCTGGCCAAACAGATGTTTACAGACGCACTAATTTCCAATGTCTGTCTTAAGTGGTTCCCTTCAGACACAACAGTTAAATAAAAAGCACGAACAGAGAGTCAGTTGGTTGAATCTTGTCACTTTAGGACACAGTGTGTATTTTTTCTGCACTTTAAACTTCAGTTTCTGATATTTTGAGCTGAACACAGCTGCAAGTGATGTAGTCTCTTGGGGGACTTTGGGATTTCAGGGCGGTGCTCTATGAGGATTACCAGTCTTTCTAGCCAAACAAACATGAACACAAAGAGAAGCTGAGAATTTTTGTCAGAAATGTAGGATATGTCGTAGCCTTCGGAAACAGGAGTCCGTCTCTGAAAACGTGAAACTGGAGTCCAGCAGGAAGACTCATTACTGTAGAAGTGAACCCATCTGTTAGTGGGCCGGGAGTGAAAAGTGTTCCCCACAAAAATGACAACTTTGGATTTTTTATTATCTGTGCGGTTGCAGCTTGTTTTGGACACATATCACCTCATACCTGTCAGACTACATATTTAAGTCCACAATGGTCACTGGAGACTTAGTCAGCCTGCTGCCATCAGGACTTCAGTTATGGCATAGAAATTAAATAATGAAATACCTACAGTATTTCATTCATTATATGTATCATCTATCTATCTATCTATCTATATGTAGATAGATAGATAGATAGATAGATAGATAGATAGATAGATAGACAGATAGACGTTTCCCTCATATGCGATGTTCCATAGTATCACTCATTAATACCACAGTGTAATGACAGAGATCATGTCCTAGTGAGACACCTACACTAGCAGCAGCACTGCAGTGCGTCAGCAGAGATATTTCTGCTAAATGAACAGTGCAGTTACCATCATGTGGTAAATGCTATTTTTAGGAGGGTGAAACGTGTTGTTCTGTCAGGGCATTCATTTAGGAATATACCTCATAACTACTGCCTGAATCTACAAAACTGTTGCAAATCTTTTTCCCATACGAGATTCCAGTTCCTGTGAGAACAAAAGGACGATATACACTTTGTTATAATGTATCGACGAGCTTTGACAACCCTAGACTATACAAGCCGTTTGTATAAAGTTTATATTCATATACTGGCAACCAACTGCTATAGGAGGGATACAGGTTTGCCTTTAGAAATGTGGAGCCTTGGGGCCAACGGATGGCACTGTATACACTACTAAAGCTATTCAAGTCCAGTGGATTACTTTAGACTACAGGTGTGTTAAATGTAAGTGACAAATCATCTCTGAAGTCGTTCAATGGATAAAAAGAAAAATCATAATTTTGAGATGTCTGACGCTTGAATCAGTAGTAATACTCACAACATCAGCGCTTATGCACATTTGCATCTTATTGTGGTTATATGACTTTTTTTTCTGACTGCACGCAGATAATCTGACCAAATTGTGTTGTTGGTTTGTGCTGAATCATTTTCTTCTAAAACGAGGTTAGAATGAACTGTTCCATGCACGTGTTTCTAAGTAATTGCCTCCTATTTCTTGGCACTGTTAGCAGCACAAATTAATGATTATTTCACGCAGTTAAATGCGTGTTAGTTGCGAAGTAATAGCGTTAACAAGCTGAACCTAATGCGCCATTCAATGCCCAGCTACGCTTCAGGCTCACGATTGGACGTTGCGCTGTCAGGTCTGACGCACATTTGTTAAGATAGCCAATCAGCATGTGCGTTTTCTGCTGGTTGGGCTCTGGGTGGGATTTCGCAATGCTAGTTGCTGTGCTCTGCTACATGTCTCCTGCAAAATATGTCTTTTAGCCTAACTAAACTCAGAATGGTGCTAAATACATCATTTTAAAACACTTTTACATTTTGCTGTTGCGAGTCATAAACTTCAATTGTTTGACTAGAGATATATATTTCGCATAGGTACCATTCTTGTGATACGTTTTTGAGTTGTACCGTTTACAGAGTGCACACGAACGCTCCATAGCACGCCCAGCTACGCTCCGATGTGGTGATTGGTCGGGGCGCTGTCAGTTCTGAAGCACGCTTGTCAAAGACATCCAATCAGCATGCCCGTTATTGGCCGGGCGCACCGGTCCACCGGTGAGATTGCTACCAGGGAAAGGGGAAGCAGCAGCAGCCGCCGCAGCCGCCGCAGCAGCAGAGGTGGTGCTATGGACCCCAGAGACAATGCCGAGACAGGAGAGACGGAAAACCAGCCGGAGCCGTTTTATATGCCGATTCCAGATCAAGCACCGTACATGAAGGAGCAGGACAAGCTGTCAGGGGTCGTCAAAAACGTCCACCGAAAACTGCGCAGGAAATACAGAGAGGGTAAGCAGCCTCAGTGGGCCCCGGGTAGAGGCTAACGGTGACGGTTAGCTGGCCAACATGGCCTGTTTGCACATGAATGGACGTACATTTGTTTTGTTTTTTCGAGGAACATTACTCTCCGTGGCTTCTAGATTCAGAGGGCTCACTGCTGTGGAGGCCCCACTCACGGTGAAGTTACCTCAGCGAGGCCCGAAAGTTCAGCCTGCTTTTTTTTTGCTGCAAATGTTCGTGCTGTTCGCAAAGTTCAGCGGCTGCCGTGACCATAGATCAGCCAATGTCTAGACAACCAGGGTTGTAATATATTACGACTAAACACACACAGTTTATTAATGTTGGCCCAAGTCTATGTGTCATAGAGTCTAGTCTACTTATTAATGTTGGCCTTTAGTCCAAGGGCTGTAGAGGTTAATTAATTGTTTACACTAACAAGTCAATGTGACTCAAATCTCATTTATTGCTCACAGATGAACTGGAATGACGTTTCTACATTGTGTTCATCGTTTAAATGCATGTATTTTTTAGTGTACTTGTTCTTGTGTTTGCATGGCTTTGCACAGAGTATTTCAAGATATTCACGGTATTTCTTTCCCCCCTTTTAAGACATACAGATTAGGTAGCATGTACATTGTAAACATAATATATTCAGTATGTGGAAACTCCTCGAGTCTTTCAGGTGGCAGAAATGCCACAATAGGATGAAAATCCAAAGGCATTGCCTGTCACTCAATCACTCATGCTGCGTACACATTACACCACATTCAGTGTGACAGCGTTATCGGATTCTGGTGTCTAGAAGTCACACGGGGACACCCACGACATTATCTCTCATAAGGATAAATCTTTGAATAGAATGTCATGTCTCCCAGCAGAAAGTATCGCTGAGTCTCTGCTCTCTGTGCTTGTTTCTCCCATCGTCAGCTGCAACCTGATTAGCCGCACATGTTTTGGAGTCGCTGACAGCTCAAAACCTGAGTTTTCCTTGGGCAGATGAAGAAAATGTCAAATAGAGCCAAAGTTCATTCCAGGTGTCGCCCTGTAAATTTTGTTTTCATTATTTCCCCCCCACACATTGTCCATAAGATGATGGATTTGAGCCTGTTCTTTCTGTGAATGGATCAACTTGATGCTGTGTAGTGAGATGAGCCTCCTGAATGTGCACCCGAAAAACGCTGTCAAAACATCATTTATTATCTCCTCCTCCGCCTCCATATTTCACGAATGGAAAAGAGGAGGAAAGAGACAGAAAAAGGCACACAGAAAACTAAATACCTTCCAAAAAGCCCCAAAAAACACCCCCGGCATGACAGTTATGCACAGGACAAAGATCACAGACGACCTCTACAATTATTACAAATTACCAGAGGTCTCCAGGTAAAACCAGTCTTGTTAGAGAGAGAGACACACGCAGACACACACACCCACACACAAAATGTTCTGGACATACTGTAAGTTTGCTGTCCCAGTCATCCCAGAGTGCTACTTTTTTTTCTCTCTTTTAGCTGGATGTCAGACTCTGTACACAAACTCACACTTTAGAAGTAAAAGTAGCATTTCCGCTGTTATCTTGTCAGATGAGGCTTGAACACCACATTTCTCTGCTCACTTCTCAACTCCTCCACAGCAAACACCACACACACACACACACACACACAGAAAAACACTAAACTGTCTGAACAATTAACTTCACAGACAATGAAAACTACAAGACACAGCTTATACTAATGAAGACAGAATTGAATAGTTCATTCCATTTTAATTACTTAATTCCCTTATTCTGTCCTTGTTTTCTATGATTCGGAAATCATCATCTACATGTCCAGTGACTGAAACAAAACACTGGCATCTGTCTGAGGAAGAGTCTGTCTCCACTCTGATCATGCATAGCGGAATCAGCTAAATGCAAATGATATGAAATGGGAAGTCAGGAAAACCCCTTGAGTGTTCTAAGACATCAGCTGCATCCAAAACACTGAGGTATGACATCTGACAGCTGGTCAGAGTGCTTAAGAATCTGCCAGTCTTCATTCCAATCGGTCCAATCTTCAGTTCACAGCACTGACACATTTCAGCTGTGACTTATTTATCTACTGAGGCCTGTCGGTGGATTACTTTGGTCTAGAGGTCAAATAGTCTGGATTTTTAAATTTTACTTCATCATAACCTCTCTGTCTTGATCCAAACCGTATCTGTAGTTTCTTTTTAACACCCAAGTAACAACAAGTCAAAGGAGTAATATTTATCACCACTAAAGATTATTCAGATTGATTTGACTCTGTGTTGTGTTTTCGGATTAGCCTCTAGCTAAACTAATTGTGGTTGCCTCCTGCTTGGATGCCTGTCCTGGCCGGTTTGTTTGCCCTGAGAACTCATAATGGATGTATCTGACAATTTCACTGCTCTCCATTCCCAAAGAAAACAGCAGAAAGAGAACACTCAGCACGGTGTAACTCTAAACAAGTTTTCACCCAGTTCACGGGAGTATTCTAGAAGGAAGTTGAGTATCAGCCTTGTAAGAATTCTGGTAATAAAGGTTCTATTACTGCTTTAATCGTGTTACCTTTGTCCTCGGGGCTTTATCTTGATCATAACTACGTGGAATGGTGGAATATTTCCATGTATGGTAAAACTAATTGACGTTTTAACACAGTTGAGTACAGCACATTAAACAATAAAATATCGGATGGTTGTTCTGAAATGCAGCATGAGCCGGAGACGTTGTCCAGCTGGCAGACTTCGTATTCAGTTAATAAGTAAAGCGTGATCTGGTAGGCTTGGCATTGTGTCACGGTAGTCATGCTCCCACAGTGCTGCTGTTTACCACCACTCCTCAACTCCCCGTCCTTTCATTTCTGCAAATTTGATAGTGTTTTTCCTTGCGGTCATGGGATTTCTCCTTTATCAGCGTGTTTGCTTATCCTGCAGTCTGTGAGTGTTCGATTAGCTGTGAAGATGTGCTGAAGGGAATCCATGAGGACATTTTTATCACCGTGAAGTGGCTATTTCAGGACGACGTTTTAGGGAAGCAGTTCATTCCTGCTGGTTGAAGAGGACAGTGGTCATGTAGGCCGTGTGGAGGCAGTGGCCTGACCTTTTTCAGATGTTTTTCTTCGTAGACTACTCGTAAGGCCGGATGACAAAAGTTGGCAAGTACGTTTTAAAGGTTTGCACCTTGCTGTTAATGTATGATCAGAGAGACATCGTTTCAAAAGATCAGCTGCAGCATGCAAAAGCTCTGCAACTATTTACATAAATGTAAAACAGTTGTTTATTTCTGTGTGGAATTTTCAGGTGTATGTTACTTTTTTTTTCTAAATGTTTTAGCTCTGATTGTCTGTTTTTTTTCAGTGGGGGACTTTGACAAGATCTGGCGGGAGCATTGCGAGGACGAGCAGACGCTGAGTGAATACGCCCTTGCCATGAAGAATCTTGCTGACAACCACTGGGCCAAAAATTGTGAAGGAGAGGGACGCATCGAATGGTGTCGCAGGTACGGCTGACTTTGAATGTCTGACTCATGCACACCTGTAGGATGTGCCCGTTTGACATATCATCACCAGTTTCACAGTAAAAAAACAGCATGACTCTTGTTTTAATTCCATTCCTCCAGTATCTGTCAGGAGTATTTTCTGGACGGTGGGATGAAAAGAATGTTGGAAAAAGACGAGAAAAGTGCCAGGCTGGCCATGGGGCTGACGGCGGGATCTGTAAATGCCCAACCTTACAGCACCATTCCTGGGTACGTTTAGTAAGAACTCTTCTTCTGCTTTAAATTCAGTGACACAACAAGAGGAAACAAATGTAGCAGAAATGTCTCCACTGACGATAAAAAAAAATTCCCTCACAGCGTTTTTGCATGTTGGCCCATAACCGGCCTTGAACTATATGAATTTGTAGGATTTTGTTTTGTGCATTCTTCGCTAAATGTGTCTAAATGAGGTCACGTTCATTTATGTCTGAGTGCGAAAGTCACTGGGCTCCAAGTGCTACGAGGACATTAAGTATGCCCACATCACCCTCTGTAAAATGTCTCTGTGATCTGGGACCACCCCTTGGGACCAACCTTGGCTCCTGCAGCCATAGTTTCTTCTTCTTGTTGTTCGTAAAAACATCTTGTTTTATTAATGTAGAAAGTATGCAAAAGAAATGTCAACATCGGTATGCACAGGTTCATGGCTTCTCCTTTATTTATTTATTTTTATTTTGCTTGTTCGCGTTGCAGTTCGGCGTCTCAGATGGGGAAAATGCGCCTTCTCGATGTTGGAAGCTGCTTCAATCCTTTCTTAAAGTTTGATGAATTCCTTACAGTTGGTATCGATATCGTGCCTGCAGTTGAGGTATGTATTCTCGGTTCACGTTTAAAAAAACGTTGATTGGTCGCTTAGAGCAAAAGGAACAGAGGAAACGACGTGCATATTATTTGTGTTGTTTTGTTAAGTGCCAAGAACAATTCTAGCAGAAAGCAGAAGTAAAAGTCTACGAGGGCAGGCTGAGGAAATAGATGGGAAGAGCGAACATCCGCGAAAATCATTGTTTGAACCACGTTAGGCACTTCAAACTTTTTCTATCTCCTTCAGAGCGTGTACAAGTGTGACTTCCTCAACCTTCAGCTGCAGCAGCCTCTAGAGCTGGCGGGTGATTCAGTCGAAGCCTTCCTCCGCCAGCTCCACAACCCCATCGACACCCTTCCCGCATGTCTGTTCCACGTGGTGGTCTTCTCACTGCTTCTGTCCTACTTCCCCTCACCCTACCAGCGCTGGATCTGCTGCAAGAAGGCTCACGAGCTGCTGGAGCTGCACGGCCTGCTTCTCATCATCACACCTGACTCCTCCCACCAAAACCGGCACGCCCTCATGATGCGGAGCTGGCGAATCGCGGTGGAGTCGCTGGGCTTCAAGCGCTACAAGTACATCAAGTATTCCCACATGCATCTCATCGCCTTCCGTAAGGTGTCTGTGGCCACCACCAGTGACCTGGTGTCTCGCAACTACCCTGAAATGCTCTACATCCCTCAGGACTTCCACTCGTACGAGGAGGAAGACTGTGCTGACATGCCCGTACAGGTGCGCTCTGAATTTGAGGACGACCAGATGGCTTGGGGCTTCACTGAACTACCTGACACCCCTTATGATTCAGATTCTGGGGAGAGCCAGAGCAGCTCGGTGCCTTGCTTCCACGAGCTGGAGGACCCGATCCTGCTTCAGAGCTAGGCTCACCCGGCTGCTTTCCGCTGTTTTCGCGACGTAACTGTCACCATCCCTTCAACTGCTGCGCTGCCAAATTTAACCTGCTGCATTCTTCTTCTTCTCCTCCTCCTCCTCCTCCTCGAAAAAAAAATGCTTTTTGCACAGAGTGAAAGAGAGAAGTTTACAGATATCAGTTATTTTCTCACAAACACACACGAGCACACATACAGTACACACACTAAGATGGATATATTTTGATATATAGTTTTTTAACTGTTGGAAAACGATTACCCTGAGGATATTAAAATGTCCAGCTCCTTTACTCGCATCCCCATCAGCTCTCAATAAGTAAACTGGTCTCCGTTCTATACTCGGTCTCTATTTGAATAAGCTAGTATGGCAGGCTGCTTTGTACAAAAAGCCAAATACAACACAAGTAGTCTGACAACAATAGTTTGATTGCACTGGAAAGGCTGAGATGGAAGGACTGGTACGCTTGCTTCTGTCATAGTCATGCAGCTAGACTTTCTTGAAATTTTTGATGTGCATTTAGTTTTCCAAAAATATCTATTCTCAGCAGTCAAAACATTGGTGTTGTCCAGTGTACCGTGTGGCAGGGCCATTTTAACGTGGCATTCTCTGACTGATTTGTGTAACTTTTACAAGAAAGTGGTATTTGTAGCATTTTAAACATTTTCAGAACCATACGTTAGAGTGTTACTAGGTTTACTAATGTGAAATTGTAACTGTGTTTACTCATCTTGTAACAAGGTACGAGTGTTCTAGGTATTACACGTTTTCCCTCATTGTCCTGACAGTTATCGATAATGAATCGTCTCCCTTTAGATTCTTAGTAGATATTGATTTGCTGGCAACTGGAAAAACTCAAATGGACTTTCTTGCACAAGTATTCTTTGACCTTTATGTAGCTTTGATGTTAAGAAAAAAAGCCTCGTTTTGCCCCCGGATGGTTTAGACCTTAATTCACCTTGATGGAGGTATTTGCACTTAAATTCCTTGTCATATCAGGCCTCTGAAATGGTTGAGATGCATATGAGCAACAGAAAGTAAGATCTAATCTGATATTGTATCTTAAAGTAGAGGTTTTACTTGATGACACTACCATATGAAATGTAAATGTATGTGTCTAGCCACGAACAGACAAAACGTGTGGATGTGGTTCAGATGATCGGTGTGAATGAAGCTGCATGAATTTCAATTTATGTTTGTCAGTGGCACTTTGTCATCAATCCCAAAGAGTGTCACAGATAAGTGATTATTTTCTTATTGCAGTTTTACAACCAGTATGATAGGCCCATAATGTTTGTCTAAGGTGCCTTCTATGTTCACTCGTTCCATGGAGACTTGCGGCCTGGGCAATAGAAAATTAATATTTGAGCTTTGTTAGCCAAATAATGTGCAGTTGTCCAAATCTCCTTTTTTCATAATAATGGATAACATTTCCTTTGAAGTATTGAAGGTACTGTTGCCATTCCTTTGTCATTTTCCAGTTAATTCACATCTTTCTAGTAGAATCTGTTTTAACTAAAAGAAAATAATTTCATCATAGTACGCATTTTTAATTCTAAAAGTGTTTGTGATAAGTGGATGGCTTTGTCTTCCAATGTTTCTATTGGGACATTTGCATGCGAATGTTCCACATCATCAAGATTTCAACAGTGCAGAACAATGTGTGCTTATAGTATGGTTGTATTTCTTTTATAAATGAATGTAAATATAAGGACTCTGTGTATTGTTTGTCTGATTGCAGTTTAAACTTTCAATTGTTTAGCTGCTGCTTATAAAGTTAGACCATATTGTCAGACGGCCTATTATTGATAATCAGTTTTGAAGACTCAATCTGAGCTTCAAGGGGAGATCCACCACCAGTTAGATTGACAACTATTGTGTTTTCTAATGCTGTAAACATATCAATAAAGTAGTGACTTTTCTCATGAAGCAGCATTACCAAACTGAATAATTTCGGCGAGAATTCTTGGGCAGACGTGGATTTTATCAGCCTTTACATGCAGGCTTGGGAAACTCAACTGAATTAGGTCCAAGCAATGGTAAGATTTTATTCTGAAACACTATTGAATAGTACAGGTTTAACTGCTTGGCATCTCTGCCTGTCGCACCTCCTCCAGTGCACTTTGAGGTCAGCTGCAGGGTCGTCAGCTGGTGCCACCGTTCACTGATGTTTCGCCCCCTAGTCAGGACATCTCCCGGTGGGGGGGGCGGTGGCTTTGTGGGGACGTCTCCCCACGCCACTCCCTGCGACTGACCTCATTGGGGTGTTGAGCCCCAACAGTTGTCCTTCCTCCGTAGCCACATCCAGAAACTTTCCTTTTCGGCCTTCTCCGCCAGCTCCTTGGTGGCCCTCCTCAGACTCGGTCTGGTCATTCCCGCAGCACGGAGGAGCCGGATTGCAGACCCCCCCCC
>OMNV01009297.1:0-13616 GCA_900303265.1 Brotula barbata | reverse complement strand
GTTGAAACAGTGAGTGGGTTTATTTACACTCTGAGAGAAGACAACTGACTCTAATAATGGAATAAAAGCAGAGCTAGGGCTATGATTGTCAACATCCACATGAATATTAAAATCGCCTACTATAATCACTTTATCTGTGCTAAGGACTAAACTTGATAAAAACTCTGAGAATTCAGATAGAAACTCAGAATACGGGCCAGGAGGGCGGTACACTATAACAACTAGAATTGGCTGTAAAGTTTTCCAGGTCGGGTGAAAGAGACTAAGAATAAGGCTTTCGAAAGAATTATGATTCATTTTAGGTCTTGGTTCGATTAATAAGCTAGAGTTGAAGATGGCTCCAACTCCACCTCCTCGGCCGGAGTCTCGAGGAATGTGAGTAGTAGCAGTTGTAGTCGTCCAGCACGTACTGGATGGCCATGTTGGCATTCCAGGCTCTCAGCAAATGGGGGTTGTAGGCGTTGATACAGCTGTGTTTTGGACGACGCTTGATGAGGACGAAGTGGACCCTGGTGAGATTAAACATACAGTCCAAGTACTCCTTGTGCCTGAGGTTGCATCTCTCCAGGAGCTCCGTCAGAGTCTCGAACGTGGCGCTTGGGTCTTCCAGCAGCTTCCGGAGTGTAAAACTGCTGATGGCCTTTGTACTGCAGGTTTGGCTTCAGCTCTGGGCCTTGGCAGCGAGTTGACGGTCGCCGCCACCTCCGACGGGACGAAGATAACGGCGCCGTGTATGGCTCTCTGCTGTCCCTTGGGCAACACAACAATCTTGGAAAAAGGCAGGATTTTGGCAATCAACTGCCTTTCCAAGACGTTCAGGTCAGCCAGCTCTGGGGGGATGGGTGCCAGCTCCAAGTCATTGAGGACTGAAATAGGCGGCATGCGTCCCCTGTTCAGGTGGGAATGACACGTCTGGCAGATCCACTCCTCCAGGCTTTCTTTTGAAAAGCCACAAGGTGAGGAGCAATCATTGCCACAAATGTGAAGGAAACGTCCAGTCAGGCAAGGAGCAAGCAAGTCAGGGTTACGGGCGTACTTTGACCGGTTGCAATGCTTGACCTGGTTGGGAAAGACTGTCCTGTGGCACACTGTGGCAGACGCGGGTCGGGCCATGTCTAATCTGTTCGCGGAACGCAGCTATAGCTGCGTCCATTTCAGGATTGGGAAGTTCCACGATGGCAGGGTAAAATCTGCCTGTACTTCCTCTTAATACCCAGTGCGCACTGCAATTGCTGGTGGATGTGCAGTGCAGCATCTGTTGCCAATCGGACCCTTTTCCGTTCAGTACAGCGTCGCATATGACGCTGTCTGAAGTCAGGGTCATTGCGATACCTCGCATGGGCAGAATGTTTTTTCGTCTGCCGGCATCGCTATCAGCATACCGTGTCATGGCGTATGCTGTCTTGGTCTGCTTGACACCAGGATGATGGTGGTATCTGTCAGCCATGTATGTTTTCTTTCTGCCCTGAAAAGCAGGGTCTTTGTTATATTTGTCAGACATGTAATTTTTCTGTCTTGTCTGAAAATCGGTGTATGTCTTGTATCTATCAGCAATGTACTTTTTGTGTGTGCTCTGAAAAGCAGAGTCTTTCTTGTGTCTGTCAACCATGTATTTTTTATGTCTGCGCTGAAAAGCGGGGTCAGTGTTGATGAAAGACTTTTTTGGCGGTGATGAGGGTCTTGGGAATATTTGGATTGAGTGCCTGCCTTTTCTTCATCTGGAATGGTGAAGATCTGGCATACCTCTTTCTCTCATAATGTGCCCTTGATTTCTCTCGTCGCCCTTCGCAACCAATTGCCTTGCGCGAGACTTTACGACGTCGACGTTTAGAGAGTTTTTTAAGTGGTTTCTCTGACACTTCCTCATTGGCGTGTGGCTTCCCGGTTTGAACACAGCTTCATGGTGACGCAGAGGGTGGTGATGAAAGTGTGACCTGAACAACAGCTGACTGTCCAGGACACTGACTGGGCCCGTGTGATGTTTCAAAAGAAATGGCGACAAACTCATAAGTGACCAGAGCACCGCGACCTTCAAAGAGGTGATGCAGATGGTCAACCAGGTCACTCAAATGAGTGAAAGTGATGACGACTGCAGTTCCGTTCGGAGACGGCAAACCTGCTGCATTTCTGGAGCGCGAATCAAACACTCCATACAGTCCAGGTCCGTCACGGAACACCGCAATACATTCCGGTGACATAATCAAGACAGCGTGTCTGACCTCAGCTGTCAGACACTGCAACCGCGCGGCAAGGGGCAGGAACCGGTCTCCCCTGGTTTGGTCAGAAAAAAACGTAACCTAACCTCACGTCCGACATGTGTACCCTGTACACGGTGTCATCGGTGAGCACCTGGTCCGGAAGTTCCTCGACGCTCAAGTGGTCGCTGTGGAACTTCTCGTCCTTCACCAACTGACACTTCACCCCGACATAGAGCGCATCTCCGTTCCAGCACTCTGTCGAGGTAGGCAGGGCTGAAGGGTGACTCCTCGTGATGGTAGGCCAGAAATGTGAGAGCCATGCAGGTACACTGAGTGTTACGTAAGTAATCAGTGTACCTGTCATCGCTCTGAGCGTGTGTGGCCCTCACACAACTGGATGTCACGACTCTGTGACCTGGAGGCAACCTGAAATGATGTTACGGAGGACTGTTATTATTATCATTAGGAGACTGCTGTTTCTGAGTATTCAGATTCAGATTCAACTTTATTGTCATTGCACAGAGTACAAGTACTGAGACAACGAAATGCAGTTTAGCATCTAACCAGAAGTGCAAAGAAAGCAGAAAGTGCAGAGTAAGTATATATGAATGGTAGTGATATAAATAAAAAGAATATATAGTATGATATAAGATATGTGCAGTAAGAACAGTAATGATAATAAACATGAGCAGCAATATTGCTATTTAGCAGTAGGTAGTGCAAATATGACAGTTGTAAGTAAAGTGTATGTAAAGTGCAGGTGAAGTACACGTGATGGTAGGACAGTAGTGCATATGTTCGGTGGCTGGAGGTAGGTGCATGGCCGTCCAGGCCAGGTTGGAGGGGGGAAGTACAGTCACTGGAGGAAGGTGTGTGAGGCGGTAACCAGGGGGGCTATCACCGTGGTGCAGAGTTCAGCAGGGTGACAGCCATAGGGAAGAAGCTGGTCCGGGAATGGAGGGCCCTGTAGTGCCTCCCAGGGGAGGCACTACAGGGCTACAGGGAGGGGAGGAGGGCAAAGAGTCTGTGGCTGGGGTGAAAGCTGTCCTTGATGATGCTGCGCGCTCTCCGCAGACATCTTTTGTGCTGGACAGCCTCAATGGTGGTGAGTGAGGAAGCAGTGATGCTCTGGGCAGTTTTCACCATCCTCTGGAGTGATTTCCGGTCCGCAACAGTGCAACTGCCATACCACACCGAGATGCAGTTGGTGAGGACGCTCTCGATGGTGCAACGGTAGAAGTTCACCAGGATTGGAGGGGACAGATGAGCCTTCTTCAGTCTCCTCAGGAAGAAGAGGCGCTGGTGAGCCTTCTTGACCAGGATTGAGGTGTTGAGGGACCAAGAGAGGTCCTCGGAGATGTGGACACCCTGGAACTTAAAGCTGGAGACGCACGCTTTGGAGTGTTTTGGCACCGGCACGATGGAGGTGGTTTTGAAGCGCGTGGGGACAGCTGCTTGGGCCAGTGACAGGTTGAAGATGTCAGTCAGGACCTCAGTCAGCTGCCCAGCACAGACCCTGAGCACGCGTCCGCGGATGCCATCACGGCCAGCAGCCTTGCGTGCATTAATCCTGCTCAGTGCAGCACACACCTTGGTGGGGGAGAGTGTGAGGGGCTGGTGGTCTTTAGGGAGCACAGCCTTGATAGCCACCTCCTGATTGTCCCTATCGAAGCGGGCATAGAAGCTGTTGAACTCATCAGGGAAGGAGGCGTCGCTGGTGTGGGGGGTATTGTTGATGGTTTTATAATCAATGATGGCCTGGATGCCTTGCCACATGTGTCGGGGGTCGGAGTTGTTTGAGAAGTGCTCCTAAATCCTAAGCTTGTGGCTGTGCTTGGCTTTTTTGATGCCCCTTTTCAGGTCAGCACTGGATGAACTGTAGGCCTGAGCATCGCCTGATCTGAAAGCAATGTCACGTACCTTCTGCAGTAGGCGAACCTCTCTATTCATCAAACGCTTCTGATTAGGGAATGTGGTAATTCTTTTGGGGGTGGTGACACTGTCGATGTTAGTGTTGATGAAGTCCAGAACAGAGGAGGTATAGGCGTTGATGTCCGTGTGGGAGTCCAGTGTGGCCTGAGTGGCAAACACACTCCAATCTGTGTGTCCAAACCGGAGCTGTAGTGCAGAGTCTGCTCCCTCTGACCCCACTTTCACTGTCCTCACTGTGGGTTTCACACGAGATGAGTGGTGTGTATTTGGGGAGAAGAAACAATGAGAGGTGGTCAGACTGTCCTAGGTGGGGGACAGCTTTGTAAGCGACCTCCATGGGGAGTACAGACTTCGGGTTTGAGTGGTTAAAGTCACCCGCAACAATGAAGGCTGCTTCCGGATGTAAAGTCTGTTGTTTACTAATTTTAGCATGCAGTTCCTTCATTGCAAGCTTAGCATTAGCGTACGGGGAGATATAAGCTGCAGTCACAGCAGTGGATGTAAACTCTCTAGGCAGATAGAAAGGTCTACACTTAACCATGAGATACTCCAGGTTAGCAGAGCAGTGACTCTCGATGATAGCAGTGTCCATGCACCAAGCTCTGTTCACATAGATGCACAATCCACCACCTCTGGTCTTACCGGAGTCATCAGTTATTCTAGCTACCCGGAGGATGTAGCGCCCGGCTAGCTCGATGGCGCTATCAGGAACGCCGCTGTTGAGCCAGCTTTCCGTGAAGATCATGACGTTGCAGTCCATGATCCATTTGTGAGTGCTGATCCGCAGCCGCAGTTCATCCATTTTATTCGCCAGGGACCAAACATTGGCGAGGAAAATGCTGGGTAGAGATAGCCGGTGAGGCAATAGCTTTAGGCTAGCCCTTAGCCCTCCTCCTTTGTTTACGGTCTCGACGCCGCCTATGAGTCCTTCCGGTCGGCGTAGCCGGGTTGTTAGCCACCGGTGTCTTGGAAATCTCTGGGATGAGCCGGAGACTGTCGATAAAGTCGCAATCGTAAGATCCGATGTCCAAAAGTTCTTGTAGGCTGTACGAGGTGTACGCAAGACTGTTCTTAGGGAGCAGACTTGATAAAAGTAGGCAAATAACTACTAAATTGCAAAGTCTGGAGAGACACTGAGCCTCGCGTTGTGCACGCGCCACCATCTTTATTTCCGGCGTTATGTATAACAAAATTATGTTAGTCACACTGTGAGCATGTCACTGTAAGGCCCAAATTAAGAAACTAGCAGATGAGTGACCTTTTGCTGTGATCGATTCTGTCCACGACAAACACAATACAGTCTAACTAAACTGAGAACAACTCTCTTTCATGAATGAATGTCATTCGTGTCTTTTACATGTCCCGTCTACACTCTTCTTCATGGACGAAAGTGTTGTACAGATGTAGAGGAAGAATCAGGGCTTTCGCCTTTATTGATCACATTCAGTACTTCTATGTTCATGCACCTGACTGTAGTGACCTAACTGTCTAAGCCAGACATGGGCAAACTACAGCCCGCGGGCCATATACGGCCCGGCATTCAAATTAGCAAAGGCTAGTAAGCCTTTCTCCGAAGGCGAATTTTTAAAAGAATGCATGGTTGAGACAGCAGGTCTCTTGTGTCCGGAGAGCAAAGGCAAGTTTGAAAAAATCCGTTTATCACGCAGAACTGTGACTCGCCGTGTGGAACTGATTGACGAAGATATAGCCAGCAAATTAAACAAAAAGGCGGAGTCCTTTAAGTTTTATTCACTAGCACTGGATGAAAGTAACGACATAAAAGACACCACTCAGCTCCTAATTTTTATCCGAGGGATTAACGACAGTTTTGAGATTACGGAGGAGTTTTTGACCATGGAGTCCCTGAAAGGAAAAAACGCGGGGAGAGGACTTGTATAACCAGGTGTCTGCTGTCATCGAGAGAATGAGGCTACCTCGGAGTAAACTTGCCAATGTCACCACGGATGGATCGCCAAATTTAACTGGAAAAAACATTGGGCGACTAAAAAGAGTTCAGGAAAAAGTAAAAGAGGAAAAACCTGATCAGGATGTTATTTTCCTTCACTGCATCATTCATCAGGAAGCTCTGTGTAGGTCTATATTGCAGCTAAATCATGTCGTGAATCCAGTCGTAAAACTTGTTAACTTTATACGGGCAAGGGGACTTCAGCATCGTCAGTTTATTGCGTTCCTGGAAGAAACTGATGCAGATCACCAGGACTTACTTCACCACCCTCGTGTCCGCTGGTTAAGTTTGGGCAAAGTGTTTCAACGAGTGTGGGAGCTCAAGGAGGAGATTGGTGCATTTTTGGAGTTAATGGGGAGATCCGACGAATTTCCCGAGCTAAGCGACAAGAACTGGCTTTGTGACTTTGCGTTTGCTGTGGACATATTTTCGCACATGAATGAGCTGAACATGGAGCTACAGGGGAAAGATCAGTTTGTGCACGACAAGTACACAAATGTTAGCGCCTTCAAATCCAAGCTGACTCTTTTCTCCAGACAAATTTCAAACAAATCTTTCGCTCATTTCCCCACACTAGCCATGCAGAAAGAGGCAATCCGAAACACGAAGAAATACAGCAAATCACTGGATGACCTGCACGGAGAATTCTGCCGTCGGTTCTCTGATTTTGAAAAAATTGAAAAGTCACTTCAGCTGGTGTCCTGTCCCCTGTCACAAGACCCTGAAACAGCACCACAGGAGCTGCAGTTGGAACTGATCGATCTTCAGTCTGACTCCGTCCTAAAGGAGAAGTTCAACTCTCTTAAACTGAACCACTTATGCTTCACTTAACGAAGCCACGTTTCCAGACTTCCGGAGGATGGCACAGAAGATGCTGACGTTGTTTGGCTCAACCTATGTATGTGAACAGACATTCAGCGTCATGAACATCAGCAAAGCCCGTCACAGATCCAAGTTAACTAACCAACACCTCGGATCTATCCTGAGAATTGCCACAACCAAACTAACTCCAGACTTTGATGCACTTGCAAAAAAAGGAGATCAACAACACTGTTCCCACTGAAACTGAATGTGAGTTTATCTACTGTATTATTAAATTAATACATTTGGAAAACAATTTTTACAGTGAACCCTGCACATTGATGTTTTGGTGCCTGTTAAAAGGCCAAATCTTTTCATGCAATGGTTTTTACATTTCATTTATATTAGTTCACACAAACACACCATCCTTCTATTCTGGCCCCGCCCCTCTGTCAAATTTTAGAAACCATTGTGGCCCGTGAGTCAAAAAGTTTGCCCACCCCGGTCTAAGCAGAGGAAGAAAAAAAAACAACGAAACCTACCTTGTGAGCCCAAGAAGTGGAGCAGGACAGTCCATCGTCTCTGGTCCAGGAGCGTCTGGCTGGTGGTGGTGGGGGTGTGCATGTCTGGGCCTTTTAATAACGCATAATACCAATCATTCAAAGGCAATGAAATAACAGTGCACCCTGGCAACTGAAACCAAAGGGATGAGACATTTGAGGCTTCTTACATGTGTTTTCATTACATTAGACAGTGGTGACACGCAGCACAAAAAAAGCTCAAATGTACTCATAACATGAGACACGCCACGTGCTTTGTAGGAGGAGCAGGATGAAACATCCGCAGTCCAGGAATGTCTGGCTGGTCGATGACAAATAACACTAAGTTTACCAAACGAGGACATAATGCCGTACAATACAATAGGTACCGAGTAAGGAGGACGGAACTATACCTCTTTGGATGGTGAGTTCAGCGGGGTCCGTGGGTCATCTCTAGCCCAGGATGAACCTGATTGTGCCATTTTTGGCCACCTGATTACAAAGAACTTAACTGATTCAATGCGCTCAATAGATACCAAGGAAAGTGGTGGGAGCTGTACCTCAGTGGCTCACGGGGGTCCGTGCTTCACCCTTAGTCCACGATGGTCTTGGCTAAGGAGATGTTTGAGCCATCTGTTGACACACAATGCCACACTTGAGCACGCTGTAAACGTCGTGTGTGTGTGTGTGTCAGTTGGGGTGTGGAGAAACGTACGTGTTTAGGTGAAGAATGGGAGCAGGATGGTCCATCCTCTTTGGTCCAGGACTGGTGGTGGTGTCCGTGTCTGGTCCATCTAAGAGTGCATAATACCAATGAGAGCCAAAGCCTTAAAGTGGCACAAAGGTAGAAGTGGATGGGCAGGGCTGTGGATCAGTCAGGTCCAGCTGGCTCCATCGCACCTTCTGGGCCTGGGATCTCTTTCCCTTCCTTGGCATCTTGGTAAAGAATATAGAAAGGAGAAAGAACAAACAAACAGACGGTTATTACAGAGTGCTGTCACGATATACACAAAATGTATTACAGTAACATTAGAATGAGATGAAATGTACAACAACACACCTCTGAAGAGTGACGTTTGCACCGCCTGTGATAGCAGAGGAACCCATCAAAAAGAGAATTATTAGTAAAAGACAGCAAGGTGCACAGACAGGTGCGATCATAGGTGTGATTGTAACTCACTGACCAAGAGGAGGGACGCCAACAGGAGGTGTGACCTCTGCCCTTGGCTCTGGTCACAGGTGGCGCTGTAAGGTCAAGACATCAGACATAAGTTAACATCAGCACATTTCACTGTCAAGCGAATGTTCTTTTATCCCGTGAATTATTTATTTCTCTTGATGTTTTTAATCTATCAATGACAGACATGAAGAGGGTCGTCGAACAGCGATTGTCAGAGGACAACAAGGTCCCACAAATCACACACACGCAAAGCAAGTGGCCATCGTGTTATTATTAGAAGGTGACTGCCTCGTTTAAAACAGGAGCACCAGAGAAGGCGTGGTCCCCCTTGGACTGTGTGCACATTTTAAAATAAAACAGCCACATCACATCTTTCACATACTGCGTTAGTAAACGGCATTTGGATGAGTATTGACACTGCTCTTATGGCTAAGTTTCGGCTGACTTTACGGTGAAAACGCTGCAGCAGCTGAAATGTGACAAAAAGGCTACGGGAACAAAAAGAGAGTACACAAATGCTTTGTATGTATTTATTTGTGAAACGTGTGTATGTGTATGTAGAGAGAGGTGTGTGTCTGAGAAGTAAGTATGTGTGTGTGGTGAGAGGTGAAGAGGCCTGAATCCTGAGGAAGTCTCTCCAGGTCCAGTCGTTCAATCTAGTCGTCTTTGGTGTGTATCCACTCGCACTGAGAGTCTGCACACACACGTAAAGAGGAAAAATGTTATTCTGTCTTACAGATGCAGAGGGGTAGCAGCAACATACACACACATCTTAGACATCTTTACTTTTGTTAGCTGGTGTGTGTGTGTGTGTGTGTGTGTGTGTGTGTCTAACGAAGGACTAGATGTGACTGCCTAACTTCATCCTAATGTCTGCGTGCTCGTCTTGTGGTGCTCTTCTGAATGTCAGCCATTTTGTGTATTCAAGGAACAGCAGCTTACGTGGCAGAAAAGAAGAAAATCAGTGCAACACACGTACAGGACCAAAGCTATGTTCGGGAGCAAAGCCATGTTCGGGACCAAAGCCATGTTCGGGACCAAAGCTATGTTCGGGACCAAAGCCATGTTCGGGACCAAAGCTATGTTCGTCACACATACAGCAGCTGTCGGAGACACTGCTATAATGGTGACCGTGTCGGCCATTTTGGAGTTTCTAATCACAATAGAAAAGATGCCAAGCGGCACAATTGTCGCTGACGAAATGAACAGGGCCCTCAAACGTAACATTGTCCATGTACGTGTGTCTTTATGTATGTGTGTGTGTCTGTGTGTTGTGAGGACATGAACGAAGGCAGCGTTATTTTCACGAGTGACCTGTATGCAGACTGAGATGAGTCAATAAACGCAGCTATCAATAATCCGAAAACAAACAGGTGGTGGAGGAATTTTCACATCTTTGACAGAAGTAGAAAGGCTGAAGTCCCACTGTGGAAATACCCCAATAAAGAGTGATTTAATAGCTGATAGAGAAAGAGCTCATAATGTTCATAATGGAAAATAGGAAACCCACTATTGCACACGACACACAATAAGAATAAGCGGAGTATTGTTATCGTTATCATGAGTTTCCTCCTAATGTTTGGTTGCTCCTCCTCTGCAGCCTCTCTCCATGTCAGCCATCTTGTACTTTCTCACCACGAGGCAAACCAGCACAGACATCAAGATAGGCTATGAACAGGGCCTTCAAATGGAATATGAAAGTGCGTGTCTTGCGTGCGTGTGTTTATTGAGCTCCGTTCTGACCACATGGATGAGGACACTGTTAGTTTCACAAGAGACTTGTACTGTTGACGGAGATGAATCGTTTACCACAGCCAAGCACAAAAAGCCGAGAAGCAGGAGGTGGAGGAAGAAGATTCAGATGTTTGATTGTAGTGAAAGTCCTGAAATCACACGGTTAAAATAGTCAATTCAATAAAGAGTCATGTAGAACTTGATAATGAGCATAATACTGTCGAAGAAAATGATTGTAAGAAGCAAAGTAAAAGGGAATTGAAGTAGTATTGCACAATAGTTCATATAGTATTTGATGATACATGATAATAAACTAATGACCCAAAAATGTGATATGAAACCTAATAGTTTACCTGATAAAATATCATAGTGCCCAGAATATAAAATATTAAAATGGTATTGCACATGATAAATGATAATGGCCGTATTATAAATACTTCTTTGTATTACTCGATTGTATTTAATTAACTCTAATTTGTATTTAATCATGTAAAACCTGTACTTGTAGTGGGGGATTTTAACATTACTTTATTGGTATTTGGACTTAGGTTAAACGTGAAAACTTCTTCTACCACACCACAGTATCTATATATTTCGCAGGAACAGCAGTTTTACACATATATCACCATATGAACAATATTTACAGCACACAGAAGTTTTAAGCTCAGCAAAGTTCAGGTTTGATGCTTGTAACAAGTAATGTGCGTTCAACATGTGTTGTGTATGTGGCTTAATAACACAACTTAATTACCAATAAAGACACTGGAGAAGGGAACTAACTTTAACGTCTGTTTACTTGATGAATGCCAACGTAAGAACACACATACAGATCAATACGCGTCTAATAGCGCATGTAACGTGTTACTACAACATAAAGTAGTCCCTTATTATAACGTAGGCAATACACTACAACATGGCAGCTATGCAGCAGGAAAAAGAGAAAAAAAGGCAACTTAAGTCAGTGCTTTAACTTCCGTAAAATAGGTGAAAAATTCCTCCAGTACACATATATTACTATAAGAACAGAATTTCCAGCACACACATCTGTTTTGAGCTCAGAAAAGTTAAAGATTCAAGTTTTTACCAAGTAATGTGCGTTTAACAAGCCAGCTACGCAGCAGGAAAACGAAAACAAACAACAGGCCGCAATGCTAAATAAGTAGTTCAACTTCAGTAAAATACATGAACAATATTTCCAGCACACGCAGCAGTTTTAAGCTCATTAAAGTTCAAGTTTTTTAACAACCAATGTGAGAGAAAGGAGCAGACTTACCGCAAGTGTAGCCGATCAACGCCGAACGAAGCCACAATAAGAAGGTGGTTCAAACGAAGCGGAGAACATACGAGAACGTCGAGAAAACGGCCAATCACACGCGAGCACACATTGACGGACAGTGATTGGACCAGTCACGCGAAGGCGGACCTCTGCTGTATCACTCAATCAATCAGTTGAGCAGAGTGATTAACCAATCAGAGTCCGGAGTCCTCCCGTCTGCCCGGGGCATGAAGAGTGACGTGACGGCGCTCGCCGCAGTGCTGAAAGAGCGTTAGGGGAGAGATTGACTCCACTCGATAGGCCCAGGCAAATGGAACAGTAAAAGCGCCCCTCACAAAAACCCTCGCTGTTCGAAAACTACTAATGCTAAAAATACAATTTTTACACTGCTGGAATCCCAAGACTCTAAGGAAGACGTAGATGTGTCTCACGTACAATAAAGATTTGAAGAGTTTTGACAGTTTAAAATTGACCTTCATTTGCATTTTTCGGCTCGATCGCCAAAACCACCCCTCGCTCCAAGCCTTATAACTCCTGAACGGAAAGTGCTAGAGACATAATTCTTTCATGGTGAGCGTCTCAAGACCTTAAGGAAGACAGGAATGCATTTTTTTTATCTTTCCAACCCTTACCGTTGCGGAGCTACGAGCGTGTAGAAAATGGCTTCGTTCCAGTTTAGACGAGAAATTCAGAGCCGATTTTAACATGGGAGTCAATGGGGGCTTCGGCAGGCGCACCCCGCGCTTGAGGGCGAGTTTCTCCAAAATGGTACATCGGATCAAAGTGAGAGTGACACGCCGTGAAAGCCACCGAAAATGCCTACGTTTTGCTGTATTTTTTTATCCGCCTAAGTGGAAAAATGGCAGAGTTACGTGAGTTTGTTTGCGGATTTTTCTGTTTCATTTTCTCAGCTGAAAGTTAGAGCGGGGTGACGTCACCCGCTCTAGCCGGCGCAATACACACTCATTGGAAAATCGAGAAAGATCCAAAATGAGCAGAAGTCCATCACAGCCGACCATGTTAGGCATCAAAATGCCCTTCTGACATTTTAACCAAGTGAGTAGGTGAAAGTATGAGGGAAATGGAGGCTATCATCTGACTATTATCATATTTGAAATAATTGTTATTGACATGATTTGAACCGCTGTATCAACCTGCCAAGGAAGCCCCTGAGCAATGAGGTCATCAATCAGTGGAGCAGAAGGATCAGGTAATCAGAGTCAGGTGTACTCACTTCTGTCCATGGCATGAAGAGTCACGTGTTGCAGCATGTGGGAAACGGAGCCTTTGACCTTATGATTATTATATTTGCAATCATATTTATTAATATAATAATGTACTGTTCACAGTATCATTGATAACTGCTGTGTTAACCTGCCAATGCAGCCCCTGTGTGATGAGGTCATCACGTTTATGTGATTCATGTGCGTCCGCTCTTACGTCTGCTCTCTGTGCAGGGGAAAGATGGTCTGACAACAGGGCTGAGGTGGAATCGGCCCGTTTTTCCAAAGGCCTTTACAATGTTTGCCTCTCATTCACCCATTCACACAACGATAGCCGAGGCGACCACACAAGGCCCACTTGCTCATCGGGAGCAATTTGGGGTCAGGGTCTTGCTCGGGGATCTCCGACACGGAGGAGCGGGGGATCGAACTAGGCAATCACCTTACCTCCTAAGCCACACCGCTCAAAGGAAACCACAGGAAGCATTACTTACCCTGGTACACATATTTCCCCCGAGCTGTCAGACACACGCCACCTCAACTTCTCACCGTTACTTCACACAATAGAAGACGACGTAAACCCCCGGACGACTCAACGTGCCCCCACTCCAACACACCCCTACCGCACTTCCTCTGAACGATCAGCGGATCAAAGCAGACCTCACCGCCTGGCAAGTGCTGCACTCATTTCATCAAGAGGGAGGGGTGGGAGTTAAGTCAAATACTGTGGCAGAGAGGATGCGTGGCATCGAAGCGGTGGGTCCTGT
>OMNV01009296.1:19347-30169 GCA_900303265.1 Brotula barbata | reverse complement strand
TTATTTATGTTCCAACGTGGCTCCCTCTCTTCATTCACTCCCCCTGTGTCTCTCACTCTCTTTTTCTCTCATTTCTAAAAGAAGAAGTGATCCCTGTTCACCACATACCACATTGACTGCAGAGACCCGGGTTTCGGTCTGGACCGGGCCCTTTGCTGAGCGTCAGTCAACCCACGCAAGGCCATGAGACCTAACAATGTACCAGGTCCTGTGCTCAGTAGCAGGGTGGACCTGGTGGCTGACGTCAGTTGTCCCTTAGTGTTTCAGGGGAAACACTGAAACCCAGTATCTGAAGTACTGCCCTGGAGTACTCACTCCAGTCGTCCTGAAGTACTTGGTGTACTTAGGCCCTGTTCAAACCTGTCTTTGACAACAGTCCTGGGCAATCCCATCTCAAGTGGCCAAATCTAAGTCTGTCCACACCTGGCATTAAAATGCGTCCCCAGGAAGGTGTCCTGCGATCGGACCTCACTTACTTACTACTTATTACTACTTGGCACTGTCTTTTTAGAAACGTCCTCACGTATCAGCCGGTTGCGATCTGAATCATCCAGTTTCTCCGTGTGTGTCAGCTGTACTCCGTCCATGTATGTTGTCGTTGCGTCCTCTGTATTCTCCTCCTCTTGTTCTCTTGTTTTTTCTCGTTCTGGCTCCTTATAATGCACGTGATGAATGAGTACTGCTATGTCGTGGATGTCAGTTGCGTAGGCGGACTTTCAATGCGTCCTGAGGAGGCATTGTGTTCAGACACACAAGTATCCGATCTCAAACGGCCCAGACCACCTCTGAATGTGGTCTGAGCTATCCCATCTCCAGACGCATTTTGAGCGTTCAGACTTAAGACTTATTTGAGATCGGCTAGCTCAGATCTGATATAAATACCAGGTCTGAACAGGGTCCTTGGCTTCCTCCATTCTCACCTTGATGCAGTTCAAATTCTGCCCCATCCACAGAAGGCACAAGCTCGTATGCCATTCATCTGGCCCTCACGTTGCAGGAAGTGGCACACACACTTCAGCCTCAGCACAAGACAAAACATCGCTACAAAGAGGAACCAGGTGTCTGTCTGCAAAGCTCTCAGAGACAGAGAGGACCTAGCGGTGAAAAGGACGTGGAGAGAAATCCAGGAGAAAGCAGATCCCTCTGAGTCCCTGGGAAGCAGCAGTGTGGCTCAGGGAGGTTTGGACCGGATCAAAGCTCGGTAACCCTCAGCATTATCCACAGGCTTTACGTGAGAGAGAGAGAGAGAGAGAGAGAGAGTCCCCAGGCTCACGAGGCCCCGCCCCTGGAATCTTTACAATGTATTATCTAGTTCAATAAAGTTGATAATGCGTTGAAGTGTTTACAGCAGATTTTATGATATTTCTGTGGATTTACCAGACCAAAGGACGGTAAAAGTCTCTGCTTCCTGGTCTCAGAAAACCTGAATTCCTGTAGGTATCTGCTCCTAATTTAGAGTAGAGCCACTGCTCCTTTGCCTTGAGAGGAGTCAGGTGGAGGTGGGGGGGGGGTGAGCATCTGATGAGGATACCTCCGAGGCATCTTCATCTGGAGGTTTGCTGTTTCCATTTTCCTGAGGCACGCAGAAGGAATCCACCGAGGCGTGGAGTTGGTGAAACGCTGCAACAAAAGATCTTTATGAGGCGGCGTGGGCCGAGTGCCGTGTAATTAGACATTTTTACTCCTACAGACACCCATTGTACGCACATTTTAACTCAACCAGCCCAGGCCAAGGCCGCTAAGTAACTCGACTCCAGCTGGAGTAAAAGGAGCAACATGGACGCCCATTTGGACAGTTCGACTGCAGCACATCGGGCTCGTCCACGTCTTTCCTGCTTCACCACTCAGACCGTGGAAAGTGACACTTCTAATGTGAAAGATGACAAAAATACAGCAGACACAGATGGGACGTTTCAGCCATGAAACACGGAGAGGAAGCAGAGCTAAGAACGGAAAATAACAACAACAATAATAAGAAGGGCATGAATCCCAGAGGGTTTTTGTCTTGTTTTGAGATGTTTGCTCTCTCAGCCCGACTGTGCTCTTCTGATTCACAACTCCTATCCAGGTCAAAGTCCGAAATGTCTGGAGGAGCTTCAGGTGCTCACCTAAGATCGCCTGAAGCCGTCACGCCGTAGTTCCACAGCCTCCCTGAAGGGAGAACCAATCCTTTTCTGTCTTTCATCTTTTATTTTCTGTGTTGTTTGGACTCTTTAGTCTGTGATTTAAAGGGAAAGTCCAACCTCAAATGACCTTACACTCACTCAGCTACATCACCAGCTCTCCTGTGTGTGTGTGTGTGTGTGTGTGTGTGTGTGTGGTAGTTTACTTTATTGCTGTCTTCTTCATTCTACTTCATCCTCAATTAGGGACTTCTTACATTTCCCAGCAGGCCCTCTGAGCGGAGAACAGGTAGGAACTCGCTACGCTGCAGCTGTTTCAACTGAAGGCAGAGGTTAAACGGGATTAAAAACTTTTCTTTTTCTTCTTTTTTTTTAAGAGACGATGCTGGACGACAGTCAGATGGGAGGGTTTGAACAATTGACATCAAAAAGATCATTCAAGGTTTGATTCACGAGCTGCAGCGGGAGCTTATGAGGAACGATATCATGTGGTCACCAACCATCCTCAATCAGTCATATGCAGACACTTAAGTAACAAGTGTGTGTGTGTGTGTGAGAGAGAGAGAGAGAGAGAGAGGTTAACGCTGTTCAGTCCATGTATTTCTTTACAATAATATTTGAGTTTCACAGCCCCTCCAGGCTGCTTTTAGCTCAGTGTTACTATACTGTAAGTACAGTGATGGGCATGAAGGGATGAGGGATGAGTGAGTGAAAGTGTGATGGAGGAATAAAGGAGTGTGTGTGTGCGTGGGAGATTTAAACTGCAAAAGTGCATGAAAGACATGAAAATATATATATATAGAGAGAGAGAGAGAGAGAGAGACTGTCGACGATCCTTAATGAGGGAGGGACTGAAGGTGTGTGTTACGACGTACACACAGACACAGAGAGAGGGAGTGGGAGAGGGAGAGAGAGAGAGAGAGAGAGAGAGAGAAGCGAAGTTCCTCCTCTCTGTCTGACTTTGCAGCACTTTCGTCTTTTCCTGCGGCGCTGCGTCAAACTCCAGCAGGTAAGAAAACTCCGACACACTTTCAGAGACTTTCCGACTATCGGAATAAAAACAGACAAATGAGGAGGAAGAGGAGGAGGAGGAGGAGAGGAAGAGGAGCAGCCGGCGGTGCATGCGGGGACCGTGCAGGCTGGAAGAATTCACTCACAAAGCGCCAACTCAGCAGAACTTCGAGGACACGCGACTGATATTTTGATGGGGGTGCGCGTGCACGTGTGCGCGTGCATGAGCTGAGAAGTGCGCGTGCGCGTGCACGAGTTGAGAAGCGCGCGCGCGTGTGCGTGGATTGCAGCTGCACTGATCCTCTGAACTTTGCAGACGTGGCTCCTTAAATGAATCCATGATGACTGCAGCACGAGTACTGTGGTTACTTTACATCTGTGTGTGTGTGTGTGTGTGTGTGTGTGCGTGCGTGCGTGCGTGAGTGTGCGTGTTGGGGGTCCTGTGGTCTAATTTTGTTGGAGGGGGGGAGGGGTGGAAAATATGATGTAGCCTTGCGCTGGTTGAGCGGTCAGTCGGTGAGGCAGCAGCCTGGACTCCAGGACGTGGACTTAACGTGGACCCGGGTGGGTTTTAGACCCCTTCATTGAAGACTTGCATGTCTTGATTTTCTGCCTAAAATGACAAAAACTTTGGTGTAATTGTGCATAAAGGTGAAAGTCGTGCATGTTTCAGACTGCAGCTTTTTTTATACTCTTCCTCCACGTGCTGCTTTTACTCAACGGACTCATCACAAAAACAAAAACGTGTGTGTGAGGTTCATCACTCCTGTCGGTGCCCCTGACCAAGGCACCAGGTGGAAGATCTGGGGTTGGTCCCCGGGAGCTGTTGTATATGTGTGTGTGTGTGTGTGTGTGTTGGCTGCCCACTGCTCCTCATTGAGGATGGGTAAGAATGCAGAAGATTAATTCCACTACGGGGATCAATAAAGTACAGAGAGAAGAAAAATACTGCGATTACACAACATCTGATGGATACTCAGAGCGGTGGAATCCTTTTGATTCCATGTACTCTGAGTACGGCGTGTGTGTAACTGATGTGTGACTTCACTTGGACTTGAGCTCTTTAATCTGCGGATGGGGAAGATATCAAATACTTCAAGTGCTTTTACAACATTTTTATTGTTTTTAGTTTTTTTTTTTGCCAAAACTTGTTTTTTTTGTGAGTCGGGGGATTTTTGGCAATTGTTGTGTTCACTTGCCAGGTCTGTACATCTGAGCGGACCAAATCAGAGCCTCTTTCTAAGGTTGTTTCACTCCAAGTGTGATAGTGTGACTTTGGGAAATATCCGTATACGGCGATCTTCCTCATGAACATCAAGTCCGGTGCCGAATTTCGCTCGCTCGTGTTCCAATTTTGCACCAGACGAAGAAAAACGAAAGATCAGAGAATCGGGACATAATTTGGAAAATATGACATCATACCAGACAAACAACTTCATTGGTCAAGCGTGGCGTTTCAGACGGATTTCTAGATGGAACAAAGTGGTCGCAGAGGGTTTTTTTGCCACACGACAGCCTCGTTGCTGGTGTGAAAGCTTCCATTGTTACGTAGGAAACACATTTTTACAACTTTCTGAGGTAGTAAACGTGTTAGTTTCTCCCTTAATGACCACATGGTGAACCCGTGGACTTTGGGTCGAGCACCGTTCCAGCTCCTTTGCGTGGAGGATGGAAGCCGCTGTTCTTAAATCTGATGATTGTGTAGAAACTGAGGAGGAGATGTTGTGAAGGTTCTTGAGTTGAGGGTTAATGTCTGTCCTTGCTGTAACTACTGATGGTTGTGGGTTTCCTTGTTGTCCAAGGTCGTGTCATCAATGCACATGTCGATGTGTACAGGTGGTGTGTGTGTGTTTGGCTCCTCAAGCGTCATCCATCACATCAACTGATACAGCTGTGGGGCTCCTACCTATGGCAGCAAACATAAGGACATCACCCAGGGTGGACCACAGACATCTGTGACAGAGTGGGTGGATCTTTATTGATTCCTGACTATGATGAGCAACGTGCACATTCAAACACACACACACTCTGCTCCCGGGGACCAGCTCCAGATCTTTCTTGGTGAAGGGTAATGGCAGGAGTGATTAGCCTAACACACACACATGTTTTTGTGGGTGGGAGAAACCAGAGCACCCGGAGGGAACCCACGCAGACACGGGGACAACATGCAAACTGCACACACTCGAACCCACAACCTTCTTACTGCAAGGCAACAGTACTAACCACCAAGCCCTCACAAAGAGAATGGAGGAATATATATATATACTGTATTAACTTTATCGATTGACTGTCAATCTTTGTTGTTTGGCGAAGAGAAAGTCCACAAGTTTTGTTTCCAATTCACATAAAATAGGACTGAGGTCACACGGAGGGACGATTTGCTGCAGGTTCCACGTTCTCAGCTGTTAAACTCCTAGCAGTTGTGTGCGTGTGTGCTATAAAGAGTCGGGGTGTCACGATACGTTTTAACAGCGATACGGTACGCATCGCCATACACGGTTGGCGATACGATACGAGGACGATATTGGTTCATTTAGAACGACACGATTCAATAAATTTAAATCCATAGAGTAAGTATCCAACCAAGAATTATTAGCCAAAGATTCCTTGTTGTTTTTCACACTCTGGTACAATACATTTCCCATGATGCATTACTCCAGTAAGGAGTCGGGTACTTGTCCAGGACAATAAAAAGTACAGTATTGAATTGGTCTGAATGTAAAATAGGGTTTCTTCTCTTCAGAAAACGTGGGTTACACTTTCGTACACCTATATACTTTATTAGTAAACCAAGTTTACCAACAGCTGAGGAACTCTTAGCTTCATCTTCGCCTTCTGAGCGGGGATATAAACATTTCCTTTACCATTAGAAGTGCTTAAAATTCATCCACGTAGCTGTTTCACATACTAAACACAATGCTCAATTTCTTAAAGTCGATCCAACCGATTCTTTGGATTGCAACCGATTTCAGAACGATACAAGTCACACAAGGGGAACGAGATGTTGTTTACATGTCGATGTAGTTGAATTGTTTAAATTTAAATCATTGCATCGATTCAATTGATGAATTGTTAAGCCCTAACAAAGTGCTTTTAGGTGCTATAATCACGATCATACCAGCTCATTATGATAGTTTTCGGTTTATGTGAAATCGGCTCTAGTATCGCTGTAGTGTCATCAAGTGTGACTTTTCCATTCCCCTTAGATGATCCGTCGTAAAAACATAAGCACTTACTCATCTTACTGTAAGATTCTTGGATGAAAGTTTTCACTGAGCAGCATGTGTTCTGTGTTACATTACATAACCGCACCGGACCACCAGCCGTAAATTTCTGTGTAACCATAGTTTTCACTTCCTGGAGTCTCATCAGTGCTTCCATAAAATAGATGAAGCTGGTTTTGGTCATTTTCAAGTTGTTTCTTTTTTCTTTTCCTGGGTTTTTACCTTTGGTTAAGTGTTTTTGTTTTACTTTTATGGTCGGAGGAAGATTAAGCAACTCTCCTTACTTCACCTCTTCTTTTAGACAAAGTCGACACGAGGATATCATTTTTATTTTATACACAGTGTGTGGCGACACTTTGACTTGGTGCTTTCAGGGTTTGAAGCCAATTTGTGCCCTCTCCTGTTCTCCCTGTTTGTTTCCTGTAGGAATGGAGCTTAGGTGCATTGGAATCTCTAAATTGATCGTAGGGGTGAATGGGGATGTGACTGCCTGTCTGTGATAGGTTGGTGACCTCTCACCCAGTGGTTACGACCCTGTAAAGGATGTGTAGATGATGGATAGGTTGATAGTTGGTTTATATTTATGTGGGTGCCCTTGAAAACCTGCAGGAAAATGTTTCCTTCTCTACGTTCCTGAAGGTATCATATAGCTTTGGATTTTTTTTCCACATCCAATGAGTTCCAGCTGTCTGTTTGTGTCTTTTTCTCTCCAGTCGTAATTGTGGGGTGATGGGGGGTCTTAACTTGACCCTGAACTAGTGTTGTTTTTTTTAGTTGAGGGTGTTGGGAACTCTGAGGAAAGACCCAGGACATCTCAGAATACCCTCCTCCATTGTCTCCTGTCCTGTTGTGTTCTTCCTTGTCCTGTGAGACGGTTTTGGCCGGGTCAGGAACCATTGTTGTGTGGACGTTTAATGTCCCTTGAACCATTGTCTGTGGGCCTGTACAAATAAACTTCACTGCTGCTTTTCAGCATCTTTGCAGGCCTCAGGAAGTCTTTTGATCAGACATTTTCGCCAGAAATGTGAATATACTGTATCTGTAAAGAGACTGTGTAGTGTTTTCATGATTATTCTGAAATCATCATCGCCTTTATTGCATTTACATGGAAGTTAAAACTTTGATTATACTGCAATCAATATGATCAAATGTTTTATTTTCAAAATGTCTTGAATACATCTTAATGTGACTGAAAGTGTGTTTACATTTGTACCTTTAACCAGAGGAAGGACAGATACTGTTGTACTACCACTAGTACTGCTGCGTGTCTGTACTGAGGTACTGACGGACTCTCTTTTGTCTGTCTTGTGTCTTCCGTCCCCAGATTGACATGGCCATGTCGCGGGTGTGCCTCAGGCTTCTTTTGCTCCTTCCCCTGGCTTGCTGTGTCCCCTCCCCCTCCAGACCCCCTTCAAGGATCTGCCGACGGTGCTGCGACCACCTTGAGCCGCCGGCCGCCGCCACACAGTACCAGATGCCTGAAGTCCGCACCGTCATCAACATGACCATCCTTAAAGGTACCAGAGCGCCGAATCAAAGTCGAAGGACGTTGGCTGATATCTCTGTTTGGTTCCACTTCACAGTAGACTGAATTTGTTTGTTTGTTTCTATACGTGAAGGTTTCATGGTCTGCAGGGATGAAAACAGTCTGTATATGTGAGCAGCAATACTTGTATCTGTGTAAACTTCAGGCGATGTTTACTAAATCCAGTCACCCGCTCTACTTTTCCACATGGTTGTTTATCTGATGAGGCTACTGTCTAAGTAGAGGACACGGAGGTGGTTACTGTACAAGGCAGAACTGAAAAGGAAAACGAGAGAGTGGCACATTGTAAACACCGTGTCCGTTCTGAAACATTTGGCAAGTTCTAATGGCAAAAACACTTTTAAGGTCTTGGGTTGAATCCACGCAAGCCTTTTCGATGTGGAGTTTACACATAGGTAGACTGATGCTTCTGCCTTCGTCTCAGGTCACGGTACAAATCCAGGGTTTCTCAAGATCCAGACCGAAGTACTACAACAGAAAACCATGGAAAATGTGTTAAATTTAGATTAAAAAAAAAACAAAAGAACACCCAAGAATACACCGATGAAAGTGATATCTGTGATGTGAAGAAATGGGCCAGTGAACCAGAACGGCTCTCAGTTATCTGCCAAGGATTGTCAAATAAAGTTGTTTGTCATCATATCTGCTGAGTTGAAGTTCACACTGAGCAAATTCCTGCCAAAAAATAAAAAAAAAACACAGCACAGCCAACAGATTTTGTGGATGATGCTGCTTGTGTGGAGCTAACTGCTCAGTGAACGTGTGTCTCACTTTATGGCAGGTCAGGCACTGTTGACTCTCCTGTCAGTCCTACCGACTCACGCTCAGGCTGTCGCAGTCGAGCCTGACTGTGCGCTGACAGCTCGCAGAAATGACATCTTGCTTAGCGAACGAGGAAGATAAACTGCAAGACCTGTGTGTGTGTGACCGTGTGAACCGTTCTGTTTGTGAATCAGTGTCGTGTTGTTTTCTGTCTACGAGCAACTGTGTATGAGAACGTTTGTGGAAAGGGAAAGAAAATAAAGATAAAGAGTAAGAGACAAGGCAAAGAGAGCAACAAGGCCAATGACTTCTCACGTCCATATTCACAGCCGGAGAGGAACGGAGAGAACATGTGTATCTGCTATCGGAGCGGTCGAGGCCAACTCCACCAGAGAGCCAAACAAAGTTTCATCACTCGGCTGTTTTATCTGCTGGTCGTTAGATAACCGGACGAGCCAAATCTGCTCTGACATGAAATCAACCCTACAAAAATTCCACCACCGAACAAGGAAAAAGAAAAATCTCTCGTACAGTACACGTACAGTACACGTACAGTACACTGTACACGTGTAGTTGTAGACGGCAAAACGTCCTTCCCACAACAGGACCGTCTCCGTGAACTCGTATTGAACTCACAATTGTGCTGTAGTTTTTATTGGAGCAACCTAATTACCAGTTCACCGCAAATGATTCCTCAGGAAATGTAAACTTTGCTGATTGTTCAAACGCAAACGTCCCCGTAAAACCTGCAGCCAGGGGGATGGGAAAACAGCTGCAAGGATGAAGAAACATGTGGTGTAATCACTGGAAATCATGCCGACACAAGCTGAACTACACAGCATTCCAAGAACTCACAAATCCACCAAAGCTGCATCATCCCCTGGATGTGTCGTGGTGATAGATGATCATCATCATCATCATCATTATCTGATGGCAGTCTTGGTTTTTGGAGAATTTCTAAGAAGTGTTTGTAATGATTTGGGCTTTGTACAACTTTGACCGTTAACTTATGGTATTTGAATGTCTCATGTCACCACCTACTGGCCAGTTGACACCAAATTTCTGCTAAGTGTTAGCATGAGGTCAGACCTCTTTGGTAGGTGTGAGCATGATATCACACTTACTCACACAACAAAACCGGGTCTGGTACTAATCGGTCATATAATGCAAAGAGAAACCAAGCAGAGGAAAAAGATGCAAAGTTCCAGAAATGTTTGACTCCCATCCATTCATCAATCAATCCATCCATCCATCAATCACCCATCTTTTTTTTCTGTTATTTATCTCAAAGGCAACACGTTAAGCAAAGTAGTCCGTTCTATAACCACTCTGGTTGTAGTGGCTAAGTCCTATACTGATGCTACTTCCAGCTAATGAGGACTTATAATCGTTTAGACTTGCAATCAGTCTTTTGGGATCCTTTAAATCAGGACTGTCAGACTCATTTTAGTTGAAGGGTCACATGCTGCCCAATCTGATCTCAAGTGGGCCGGACCAGTAAAACTACAGATAATTTGTCAGGATTACAACACATTTTCAGTCACTGTTTTTATTATTTTTCTCATTGTTATTGTTATTGAATTATGTTAGGAAACCAGTATTTCAGTACCAAAAATAGTATTTAGTGTTATTATTATTATGAATAACGACTCAACATCCTTCTTCATCAGCAACACCTGTCATAACTGGCATGAATTTCAATCACCTGCGGCCATACACCCCTACTGCCCTCTACTGGTACGGAGAACACCTAAAGATCAAACAGATACATGGCTCTTACTTGCTACAGGCAGGAGGCAGATCGAGTCTCAAACCACATTTAAAGAAGCCGTAAAGATGCAAAAATAAAACAAAAAAATCAATTAGCAGGTAAACATTTTCACACATAAGTATTTCTTATTTCATAACCTCAACACATGACTTTGATATGATTTTAGTCACCGCCAGGTCCTTGTTTGGAGGTGAACAGACCACACAAGTCCTTTCCTATCAGGAAAGGGTTTTGCTATACTAGGATCCATGTGGTGCTGTAGAATCCATCACTACCAGAACATCTCCAGCCAAGAAGCTTTGATCCACGTGATTTACTTCACCGCAGAACTGGCGTTTGGGATCCAGTTTTTCTTCCTTGCGGTGGGAAAGTGCACGATTCCCCC
>OMNV01009295.1:0-23351 GCA_900303265.1 Brotula barbata | reverse complement strand
AGGTAGTTGGTGCAACAAATTGTGGGTTTGGAGCGCTCGGCGGAGACTGTAGGGGGTCTGTGGTGGTCCCTGTTGCCAACAGGACATTATTGCTAGAAAAGGCCTACGTCATATGGTAATTCAAATTCAGTTCAGGTATTCTCAGCATACACGTTTGCAGCAAAAAGAGTGCTGGATTGGCCAGGTGGGCAGACTAGCCCACAGGAAGGATGCTCTGAGTTTAGAATGTGGCAGACACAATCTCCAGGTCAGTCCTTATGTTGCACATGCACACCTCTCGTGCACATTTCCTCTCTCTGTCCCTGCGTGTGTTGACCCAGTATGTCTGTTACAAGCTCAGCAAGCCACCAATGGGATATACCTATAGAGCAGAAAAAAAGGGGGGGTGAGGTGGGGGGGTAGTGGTTTCACCCTGCTCACATCTGTTAACCACGCGGCACATTTTAGGCTGTCGTGTCCTTGGTGGGCATTGCGAAATATGGCTGTTGCTTTTGGTAATGCAGCTTTCTAAAAATGTGAATAGGAGCTGTCCGTCAGTGGGAGGTGCTGAAAATGCACTCATGCTGAAAATACTTCTTTGCTGCTTGGAATGGATAGAAGTAGACAAGCTGCGTTTTGAGCAGACACCACAGCACAAATTGCTGATATCACTGAAACCTCAACTTACTGGTTTTGTGCACTGGTGTACACCAGAGCCACATCCGTGATTTCATGACCTGCCTGTGCCATGAAGGACACGGTTGGAGTGTTCAACCACGGGCCTGTCATTCAAAGATGCTTACCGATATACGTATGATTCGTGACTGTTATAATGCTCACATTAAATGGAGCCCCAGCCTGTTTAATTGATCGGGGTGTTTGATAGGCGATTGATCGGATCGCTTGTAAATACTGCATTGGCACATCAAGTAGTAAAGATTTTGCACTAATACCTGTCGCACATCAGAGTAATTATTCACAGATATCTGTGGATGGGTGAAACGTCTGACAATCACTGAATATATGAGAATATTAAAGTCATCATTAGTGCACATGAAGATTCTTCTGCATTTCATCAATTCATATCATGGTTCTACTTCATGACCCCCCCCTCCCCTCAGTGATCTTAAATTAATCAACTGGGTTTGAAATCGACTTTATATTCCATTCCAGTTTGCATTACAAACATTTCATAGATGTCTTATGTCTGGATCTCCAGAGCCCATAGATCCATTTTATCACTGTGCACTGGTAACTGCCAAGTAAAGGACATGCCAATAGATGTATCAATAGCTCATCATCATATCATTTGAGTTTGTTGTCTGTGATGGCTAACCACTTTATCTGTCAGTGGTCCCAGCGTTACATAGACGTGACTCAGTTTTCACTCTGAAGAGTTCAGTGATGATGTCAGCAATTACATTTTGACATCATGAGAATACAAATTAGAGAGAACCGTAATTGAATTTCTATTAAAAAAAAATCTCTGCAGTGAAGATGTAGATCTCAGTATTCCAAATCTTACCAGTAAAAACTGAATTATTGGCATCATTGAGCATATTGAGGATATTCAGTATGGTAGTCAGGCCACAAGCTCCGCCCACTATCTGTCACCATCACCATCAGGATTAATGAAGCCTCAAAGCAGAATCCACTTCCTTATGCAGAAATGGGCTGTATTAACAACTTTTAAATGTCATAAAGAGCAGCAGGCTGGCCACGCAGCCGCACCATTTAAAACTTTAATTTTTTACGAGGATCAGGTTCATTTCCATTTCCTGTTTCTCAGCAGTGCGTACAGCTGGGCATGTTGGAGACATATTAGGGGCGTGTTTCCCCTGACAAATTATGCACATGTCTAGAATATTATTCCACAGCTCTCTGCTCAATGTGGTAATTAGGCTTCCATAAGCCCCTCCCACCCTGCCATTAGCTGAGCTCCGGGCAGAATGAACGAGGCCTTGGAGCAGTCTCACTTCCTCATGCAGATATAGGCTGCATTAATGGATTTTAAATGCTCTCTGACATACAGTAAACTGTGGTGGACGGGCAACACAGTCACATGACAATATGACTAAAGACAAACGGGTCCTTCTTCATCACTCACCGGCGTCATTAAACACCAGACACATTCTGTTTTGTGTTTCCCTGCAGCTCACCGACCAAATACAGACTGGTGAGGTGAATTGGAAAATGTAAATTGCCCAAATGTGTGATTGAGTTTGTATGTCTGTATTTTGTGCTTCTCATTCCCAACGTCTCCAATATTGCCTCTCTGTTAGATCTCCAGACATCACATTATGCACACAGAACGTACGGTTTCTCTGCGATGCCGTTATTAAGACAAAGCATTCCCCTGGCACGGCAACAGGATTCCGACGGTGTGCATAATGTTGAAAAAGACAGCGGTCCGTTTTTCGTTGCACATCGCTGAGTAAAGAATCAATCATTCTGCAGCGATGTTACGATTAGCGGGGTTAACTGTTAGATGTTAAAGTTTAATGAAGAACAGCTTCGCTTGCATTTGCTGATATCGCTGTGTGAAAGGGCACATTGGAGGCGTGGCCAAGGGCGTGTCCCCTGATTAATTATGCGGAGATCAACAATAGCATCTTTGAGCTCTGCGACTGCAACTTTTATGCGTAATTTTGCTGTAATTTGAACTTGAACTATTTTTCTACTAAAACTAAAGCAACAAACTAATAATCGAGAGGTTAATGTTAATTTCTTCTTGTATTTATTCATATCCAAACTTACAATCAAGGTGTTAATATGAATTCTTGCTTGTAAGAATTAATTTTTTATATCAACAATGCAGATTTTAACTAATAAAATGAATTACTCAGCTCAGTAATGCAATGCTTGCCAGCAAAAATTGAATTATTGATATGAAAAAATCTTAATTCTCACTTTCCAGAATGTAATGAAACATCTCAGTAATCCAATTCCTCTTATCACTGATTGAAGTGAGCTGAATTGTTGAATTGTTACAAGCATAAATTGAGTTTTGACTAGTAAAAGAGAGGGACCATTAAAAAAATAAACGGCTTGCCACGTTCAATCATATTATTCCCAGAATTCCCAGAATCTGGCTCACAGGATCGCAACTGCTGATTGGCAGGGCCAGCATGTATTGAATGTTATTTCCACTCTCGTCAAACCGTCCTGGGTCCTACCATGTCCAGTGCAGGCGTGGGTTTTTTATTAAGCTGTAGTTCCCTCATCCTCACGAGGACCGAAATACTGATACATCCGTAATGTGATCACTCCGAAAGGCTTTGTAGATTTTGGCATTTACCTGCGTGCTCAGGGCCTGAATGGATGTACACCATGCCAGGATCACTCACCAGAACAGCTCCAACAGAAGTCTTCACTGTGGGAAATAAGCACTTGGGCGAATAGATTTCTTTTCACGCATGACACACACACAGACACAGTCATTCACTGGTTTAGAACAGGGTGAACGGTGACTCATCTAACCACCCGACTATTTTTCCTGCACACAAAACCACTGTTTGTGTTCAAGAGCAACTTTCTCGATTAAAAGGGTCATTTGAGTATCGTAGGGGGGTTATGTGATCTAGTCCCAGCCTTATTTTGCTTTCTTGGCGTTTTGCGACATGATGCATTTTTACACCTTAAATGGACGTTTGTGAGCACATTCATAGCGCCTTGCCTGTTTTTCCCCCCTCACGGTAACATAGACACGCCGCAGTTGAGGATTATACGCTTCTACGGCGGTGATGTCTTTACCGCGTATTACCATGCCAACACCATCTCAGCCTGATTCCGATGAGACGTCAGCACGTTAAACAGTACACCAGTATCAGTGAAGGACTTTCACAAAGTCAAAGCCACGATCAGCCAATTTTCTGTCACAAAGATTTCTTATTTGATTCACAAGTGCCAAAATAAAAAAAAAAAGCTGTGTTTTTGTACACAAAACTAATCACGATGGGCTGCTAATTTCTCCATAATGAGGATTACTAACACACCTGTGTGAAATAAACCGCGAGTCTTACACTTATTCAAAAGCTAAACATCCTGTCAGTCAAAGTGGATCCATAATTAATCTCTCAAACGATCGCAGTTATGGGTCAACAACAAACACACCCTCAGTAATGATGCCAACACAATTCCTTGCTGCTTTGGCCAAGCCTCAATTTGATTCCAGTTTGATGCCAAACATGAAAAATTGGCCATGGTTGTTGTTCATAAAATACATAGGATCTATTTTCTGGGCACAATTTCATTGGAAAACATTTTGTCCACATATTGTCCTCAGTGGGTCCACCTTCATCCTTCTGCTCTGTCAAATATTGCTCCTTGCAAGCCTGAATGACTTTTTGTATGATGGTGGTATTTGGCAAAAGAAAGAAGAAAGAGGAAGAAGGTACTTTATTGATTCCCGTAGGGAAATTCATTCTCTGCATTCTTGCCCATCCTCAATGAGGAGTGGTGGGCAGCCGACACATGCACATGCAGACAAACACAACATCGCCCAGGGACCAACTCCAGGTCTTCCTCCTCGTGCCTTGGTCAGGAGTGATTAACCTAACGTACAGGTTTTTGTGGGTGGGGGGAAGTGGAGCACCCGGAGGAAACCCACGCAGTCACGGGGAGAACATGCAAACTCCATGACCGTCCAGCTGTGAGGCAACAGTGCAAACCACCACGCCACCGTGCCGCCAAAATAAAAAACGATCAGTCATTGTTGAAACTAATAACTGAGGAAGATTAACGTCCATTTTTGGGAGCTTTGTATTCTGTCATGTCCGTATGAAAACTGCTGATTCATTTTTTGAAATTGCTCTGTTCTTTGTTTGCACATATACTTTTCCCAAATGATGGAGGCAATCGGTGATCTTGACGGATACGTCGGACCAGAGCGGGGCAGTCTTTTGTTGTTTCGTCAATTTATATTGTCGCCCGGCCCTTCTGCATACTGCCCCGTGTGATGTGCGATCCGTGTGGGGAGTGGCGATAATTTATAGCCCAGCTTCTGTCTGGATGAAGTGAAAAACAGCCGAGCCCAGGCCAGTGCTGCACTTTAATACACAATGATTGTGTGCTTTTTCATTTGTACTGTATATCCACATGTGTGTCACATAAATAAAGCGGGGGGAGATGTAGCCTAAGATTAAACTGACTCTTGCAGGCACCATTTTGGTAGATAGCGCTCTGTATCTTCCCGGTAGTACCTCGACACAACACGTGTTTGTGTCGAGTGAGGAGACAGGCCGATCTCAATGAGTTGGACTGCTCGGGTGTGAAAGAGTCCAATGTATGCCAGGCTGCAGAGACTTAGTATTCACTGTAGCAGCTTAAGTTACGCCTTTGTGCGCCAGAAAGGGGATTATTCAGCGAATCCTGCTCTGTGTCATTCACAAGTCTACATTTCCAAATCAACAAAATTAATGCGGAGACGCTCGAACAGGGTACGTCTGTACATATGCCCACTGTTACTGTATTAATATTCAAGTATGATATGTAGAGTGACGACGTTGGCGCAGGCTGAAAGAGATAACTTATGGCAAAGATGTCATAATGACACATTCTCTGTTTTGACTGCAGCCGCTGGTGCCTTATTTCACCATCTGTGTTGTGTAGTGTGTGTAGTGGCCTGCAGCAGCAACCAGCCATCAACTCCAGAGAGAGCCTCTGATAGAAACGCTATGTTCAGGCTATGTGCGCCATGTTTCTGCCTCTTCAGCAACAAGCCACTTTATGAAAATGCCATAGTGCCCTTTATAGATTCCACTACAGAATCCAGCACATGCAGTGCAACGCCCACATTATTTTCGATCACACTTTAATCAAACATGTTGGCTGTGTTTCTCTGAACTTGCCGCTGGTTTTCTACGCAGCAGCGATCTGAGGAATTTTGCTTGAAACTCAGAATTTCTGATTGGATTTAAAAGAGTCTGACCGACTGTTTACAGCAAAATTGTGGATTAGTATCTCGTGGAGGTTTCCGGGCCTTTTAGGCCTTCAAGGCTGAAGAGCAAACCACTGAGAAATAAATCACGATGCCTACTGCAACAGAAAAAAAAAGCATTAAAACTCGTGAACAGATCATAGTTGATTCTTCAAACAGGAGGTGAGATGAGCTGTCAAAGCAAGTCTGTGAACTCAAGGTGAGTCTAGAAATGACTCATGAGGAACATGATGGTTTTAAAATGTCATGTAAGAAGAGTAATGAAACCAGGACGAATTCTGGACACAATTTGCACAAGTTTGATCACAGTCACTGACAGGACCAGACTACCTGGAGGGCCAGTCGAGACGCTGTTAGGCTGCTGTAGATGGCATTAAGGAGTCAGAGAGAGAGAAGGTGTTGGAATCTGAAGAGGATGTGTCATCAATGTCATCGTCAGAAAAAACCCTGAGCCATTGTGGTCCGATTCCTGTGGGCGATGGACAAACTTGCTGTTCTTGATAAAGCTCGTTAGTCTTCACCGTGAGGCATTTTTACAGTGCTGTGATAACTTAAACACACACCCACAGCACATTACGCTTTACACACCCTATGGACTACAGTAAATCTGATTTTGAAGGCCAGACCTTTAAGCCCTTTCATCCCTTAACAACTGACTCTTAAAAATGTTGATGTTGACCCAGACCTAATTTATTTTTTCATCTTTTGATGCGTCTGACCTCTGTAATTTTTAGAATGACACTCAATTTAATGACATGCGTTTCCATGCCTCGTGATATATTCTCTACTTTTCATTTGAGTATAAAAAGTGTTCTTGAGTAAATTCAAGGCAAATTCATCCACTATTTTTTCACTGCAATATGAGGTTTTTGTTCGTGCTTTATCAGAAACATGGCTAACAGAACTCTGACAAAATCTTTAAATGACCTTTATACAATTTGGTTTGCTGTGGAAGAGTCAGAGACAAAAGATCCGGAGGTGGAATGTCTGTGTTTAGTCATAGTGAGAATGAATTGAAAATAAGGATGAGCTCTCTGACGTCAGATAGGGCTGAGATGGAATCTGTTTTTGTACAGCTCTTTGGCTTTCTGGTGGAAAGAATGTTATTATTGGTGTAATTCATCGCCCACCTGAACCTCGTTCAATTTGGTCCACTTCTCTTTACTTGATAAACAATGAGGATAAACTGGTAAACTAAGATCATTTTCCCCTCATCCAGTACTCTTCGATTAAGATAAATAGAGCTAAACATACCAAGAATAACCCACAGAAGAAACATGAGCACTTTAAATATTTTCGAAATTTAAAGACATGCTTGGTAGGATCTTATGGGATGATCGATAGGAAAATAATTTTGCATGTCCAAATTTTATGAATGTTATTAGCTCTTGTTTCAATGAATGTTTCCCAATTGGCAGATCTACTCAGATACAACGTCAGGACACTGACGCAGAAAAATAATGAACTGTACAGGAAACATGTCTCCGATGTTTTCCCTCTTACCCACGGTGTTTATAAATCCTACACAAATAGATATATTCACTTTATTAGATCTGCAAAAAAACTACATATTTCAGTGAAAAATTTCAGAGGCGCTCAAAGATATTAAATCCATGTGGTAATAAATCAGTTGTTGCAAATAGATAAGACTTCCTCAGTGCTACCTTCAGTCTCTTTGAATGCTGAAACATCCTTTAAACAATCCATTTGACATAGCTCAGAAACATTTTTTATGTACATACTGGCCATGATTTGGTTAATAAAATGTCTGCTTGTCATGGTAATCCACGGGATTTTATTCCAAGACTTCATCCTATTATGTCTTCTTTCAAGGCTCTGGATATCCCAGTAAAAAGTGACATAATTGATGAAGTAAAATCATTTTCGGCTGGTCGTGACAACATTTCTGCCTTGTCCAACAGGTGAAACAATCGATATTTCACCACTTGCTTACATCTTTTCTTTATCTTTGAATACGGGCAGTGTGCCAGGGGATCTGAATGTTGCCAAAGTTATTTCTCTGTTTCAAGCAGATGATCCATCTGCTTTTAACAACTATAGACCAGGAGACCAGGAGAAAAGAATTCTATACAAAAGGATTAATTTTGGATTTTCATTTAGTTCTTTACAAACACCAGCATGGTCCCCGCAGGAATCATTCCACTTGTACGGCTCTGCTTCACCCGAGTGACAAGGTTACCGCTGCACTTCAGAATAATACTTGTACTTGTAGTATTTTATGGATTTTTCAAAAGCCTTTGATACAGTCATATTTTTGAAAAAATGTGCAAAGTTGGATTTCATGAATCTTTGTACATTGTGGTTTAAAATGTCTCCCTAACAGACGTCACTTTGTTTGGGTTAATTTGTGTTTGCTATTCCAACAAGGCCAGTCTACCCTGTGGGGCACCGCAGGGCTCCGTTCTTGGACCACTATTATTGATAGTCACAAATGTCCTTTCTCGAATAATATTTAAAGATGACAATCCTAGCTCTCTCTTATTCAAAATTCAAACCTCTGATTAAATATGCTAATGTTGGATTAAGTGCCTTTGCTACTTGGTTCTGATTAAATAACCTATTTTTGAATATTAAAAAATCTAACTTTATCACTTTCAGTGGCAAAAAAATCGTACTCTGAGGATTTATCCAAAATTATAATTGAGTCGGCAGAGATGCCTCAAGTGTCATCTGAAAAGATTCCTGGGAATTATTATTGATGAGGGTTTGAGTTGGAGAGAACAAACTGACTGGGTTAGCAGAAAACTAAATAAATCTATTGATGTAATAAGGACGGTCGTCTTACTCTTATTACAGTCTATTGTCTCCCTATTTTCATTATTATAAATTATAGTTTGGATGAGTAATGTTCCTCCTACTCTACACAAAATTTTGGCCCTGCAGAAACGTTTTGTTAGAATTGCAACGTAACAGTCACACATTTCATCTGCTCTATTTCACAAACTCCAGACTCTCGCTATTTATGACATCAATATCTCCCCAAAAATGTGTTTTTATTTATAAGCTACTTTCAAGTGCGGGGAATATTCCTGAACATTTCGACACTTACTTTAAAGCAAATTCACAGTTCCAGCTGTACTCAACTCGTCAATCTTTAGATCTTCATCCTCCCATCCTCCATTTCTCTCCTGCAGAGGGCACTTTTTTAGTAAGATTTAAGGCTACCAAATTACGGGTTTTCCCACCGGGCAAAAAAGTGTCCATATATAAAATGTTACAAAAGATGCTTAGATCGTTTAATTGCTGATATGTAACGGCTTTTCCCCCCATATATGTTTGACCATGTATCCATATTTTTATTATTTTCAGTGACATGCATCATTACTATTGCTCTGAGTCAATACAAGCGTTTAAACAAACACTCTCACACACACACTCACGCACGCCTACTTGCACTTTTACTTTGATATTCTTGTTCTCGCCATCATATTCATAAAGCCATATTATTTTCTGCTTGTCAAACTTGTAAAGTCAAACTTTTAAATATTACATTTTCACCTTATTATTAAACCTTGTTATTATTTGGGTGGAAAAGTTTTCTGTCCCTCCCTGCTTTGTATATTATTTGTTGTCTTTGTAATTTTTTAGTCGTTGATTCATTTTAAGTTCTGTGTATTAATGGCTCTTTTGATGCCAAGCCAAACACAGGTGAAAGGCAAATGAATATAATAAAACAAATACGGTTAAAATGCACTGACGTTTTAGGATACATCAACTTTTATTTATTTCAAATATAGTCCATTAGGAAATTTGTGAAATGTAGAGCGTTGCTTTACCCTTGTATGACATTACCAAATCAAATTATTTTGGTTATAAATGTTAATACTTTATTGTTGGTAGCATGGACAGGTGGGGGTTGTGTGAAAAGTAAGAAATGGAAAAATTGATATCAAGTCAAGTCAGAGGCATGAATTTGAAGAATAATGATTAGATAACACTAACAGGATCTGACCAAATAATTAAGAAGGATTAAACTGTGACAAAATTAAATTAAAATCAATAAAAAATTAGCACACTGGCAAAGTTAACTGCAAACTCAGGATCAAATGGAAACAAAATAGAAATGAAGACAATATAATTCATGTAGGGCGTGTGATTGGACACATTTTAAGGTATAATAGAAAGAGTATTTAACACACTTTATAGTATTTCCTGTCTTCTGACTGTTTAATTAACAAGTGAAAATAGTTTAAAAGCACAACCGCTCTTCTATCCTATTGAGAATCTCTGAATACACAAATTAAGCCTGAAAAATGTCTGCAAAGTCTGGCGCATCAGAAACGACCTCCATTTATATGTCGTCTAAGGACTGCGTTGACAGAAACACCAGAAATTGACAAGAAATTGTTCATGATTGTCTTGGTTTGTTTACACGTTTGAGAAAAATTGTTTCCGCTGACGTGAAGAAATAGTTATTGATGCTCTTCTCGCCATCTCTGTAGGCGTTTCATCGTGTAATCATTATAGATGTGTCCCACCAATGCTTCCAACAACAAAGGATATGAGCATGCACGAGTAGGTAACATCAGGTATAATCCTGAGCAGAGGAAGGAGAGTTTTAACAATCCTCCAATCCTCCAGACGCACAACTCTCAATCTGTGTTTTAGGGAATAAAAAAAAAATAATAATCCAAATTGAACACCACAATGGATTTTCTGGAGGCATATTGTGATTCTGTCTTCAACTTTCTGTGGTTTGAGTCATCGTCCTAATTATAGACTCAGAGAGACCGTTCAAAAAAAGAGAAACCTTTACACCACCGAGACCACAGTGCGCCTCCATGGGAACCTTTAGTGTAAAAACCACCCACAAACAAGACCGCACAGCAGCTGGATACGGAGCTTAAAAAGCAAATAGAATCTGCAGACGAGGATCCTGCCACTTAATATGTCGAGTTCAAACCCACGGTAGGTGAAAGGCACCACTTGGATGGGCTTTGTCACAAAGCTGGGAGAATCTCATTGTCTGCTTATCAGCCTCAAATTTACGCCGCTTTACTCAGATATTCCCTGAGAGAATTGGGGATAATAGCTGAAGTGATCACTGTCACGATGGCTTTCTATCTCTCTCATGTTTAATGCCTTCCTCTTATTTATCTAATATGTATCTAATTCTCCACATATGAACATGTGCTTTATTTACTGCCAGCTGGTTTAGCTCGGATAGATGTGATGTGAATATCTTAACATCTCATGGGGACACACATGAATAAAGATGGTGGAGCAGCAGACATTATACAATGAAACAGTCGGTTCAGTGTGATACAACGTATTGATTATTTTAATAATGACAAACACGCTCTTTTTACGTGCTGGCATGTAGCAGAGGAAAGTCCCAGGTGTCAGGCAGGGCTGACCAAACAGCCCTTTTAGTGTGAGGGTCAGTGTAGCCTCTGTTCCAAAGTTCCTTTAATGACAACACCGTATTTCAAGCGCATTGTTTCGTTGGCTGAAACAAGGCTGTTAGAACATCTTGTTCCCTTGTTCCCATGCGCCAATGCATTATTGCGAGACTCATTTGCCACAGGACAATTTTGTCCTTCAAATTCAAAGGGGAGCGAAAGAGGAGATGTGTGTGTTTCCATGTGACATATTTAAAAAAAAATCTTTTCATTTTATTGTGACGAGAAGACAATGCTGTGCTGTGTTGTCCATTGCCTTAAGTAGACAATGCTGCTGGAAACGTCACAGACAGGAGTGCAGTTTGTACTTCATTCTTGTGTTCTGTTGCAGTTTGTCATCACTGTCATATTTCTTATAGATAGTACATCTGTTAAATTAAATCATGTAAATCATTTCAGTGTCTATGTTACCAATTTTATTTTATTTTATTTTATTTTATTTTATTTTATTTTATTTTATTTTATTTTATTTTATTTTATTTTACTTTATTTTATTTTACTTTACTTTACTTTACTCTATTTTTTATTTATTTTATTTTATTTTATTTTAGCATATACTTTAGATTATATGGGTATTTTTATTTTTGACCTGAGAGTGAATTGTTCTGCCATTACTTGTTTACTAAACTTTCTTTTTAATTTACAGCGGACAGATTAAACAAATTTCCAGGTTCTTATTTTCACTTTGAGCTCTATTTTAAAACATCTGCCAAAATAACACTGCAAAAATCTCCTCATTCCCTCCCTATCTGCAGCACTGCCTTACACGATGAGTGAAAACGAGCCTCTATAAGTGAATACTGTTAATAATGTTGCAGTGACGCTCGCCATTTTTTATTTATCGGGATTTCCGCCAATGTAAAATATGGCGTCACAGAATGTTTACATATACACATTGTTTCTAATCAAACAACAGAACCCTGTGTTATTGTATTCATTTATCCTTTCACACTGATAACTGCACGGCGGGTCACATTGAGTCCAAAGACTGTATCTGATAGAAATAATGAAATGTGACCTTGCTGTCGTGTGAGAACATCGGATCACCAAAATGTCAACATTTCAAGGTCTGAGTAAAACGGCCTTGTTTTTAGCTTGACTTCCGTACTTTCTGGAGTCGATACAGCAGATTTTTCCAAGTGTTTCATCAGCCTGAGGGTTACACACTTTATCTCAACTAGAGCCTGACTCATGTGATTTCTGAGGCTGATAGAAATGGATATCTTGGAGTGGTGCTCCTTAAACTTTTTGCAAGTATGACCCTCCTTTGAGGATGAAAATATTTAGTTTTACCTTGAAATTCTGTCGGGAGCACAGGGACTTTTCCCCTGTGGGTTTTTAGGGCCTGACACCCACCAGAGTGTCAAAAACAGTCCGTATACTACTGCTGTGTAGCCGCCATGTCACCAGCAGACAGCCTTATGGGAGATGTTGGATATAAATTGTTTAATTGTATCAAAACGATCTGCAGCCTGAAACGATGCCATTTTAATTAGCTTCCCTGACATCAAAATGCCTGATAAATTTGATAGTGTGAGAGAGACTTTAATGGGCTATTGTATATACTCTTAAAACACACACACACAGGCATACACACGCACATACACAAAGAAAAATGAGCTTCTATTTGCCATTAAATGATTTTAGCACCCCTCCCCCACATTAAAAGTCACTGTTTTAGAGTATAAAGACTCATATCACACCACTCTGGCTGGTTTTATTTGATCATAAACACATAACACTGAGGATGCCACATTTTTGGATATATAATAAGTGAACGATCAATATTTCCAAAGATTACATTATTGCAAATACGAACAATAAATAGCAGTTACAATAACCAAAATAGATAAATAAACATTGTACCTTAAAGTAATAACAGCCAAATGTACAAAAGACAATAAAAATACAGCCCGTTAAACTTTTCTATATCAGAATTACTTTCCTTATGTACCGGCGTATAAAAACAATAAAGTAAAGTCCAAACGTCAACATAAAGTTGTGCTAAAAAATGGCGGCTTGAGTCTCCAGCTGTTAACGGGGCGCATCTCTCCCTGTGATGTTACTGTCAATACTTTCATCTATTCATCACTTGTTCAGTTATAAAAAAAAAAAAAAAAGACAAAAAATTATGTAAATCTGAGGTGAAAGGAATCCAGAAACCTTGAAAGCCTCTATTCAGCACAAATACCTCAAGGAGGAACTATTGGGATCCAACCAGGAAAAACAATTCATCCTAAACCAGACCCTCCGCTATTAAATTTGACTCACCAAAAAAAAACAAACATGCAACCACATCACACACACACACACACACACACACACACACATACACAAAACTGTGATAATTTGAGGGTGAAAAGTGTTGGGAAACACGCAGCATTAGCCAAATCTGAGGACTTCGTTTCAGCCAATTAACAGAATGTCGAGGAGGAAGCACATGTATGACAGCCGGTGAAATCTCTGCAGTGAGACGAGCGTCTTCTCTGTCAGGCACCAAAAACACGTGAGTCCTAATCATTGGGTGGGGTTTTTGTTTTTTTTTTAAAAGAGGAGCACTTTCTGGCTGACTGGGGCACAGATGGAGATAGATGCTGCTGTTTTCGATGTGTGCCCTTCAGTTTTGTGTTTCTTTGCACTTTGGGATAAGTACTTGTGTTTCTGTATTCCAGACTGACCGCAAGATCGAATCCCCTTTATTTCAAGTGAACATCAAACCTCAGACAGATCTCGTGAAGATTTATAGATAAGTGGGGATTTGGTGAAGGTAAAGCTGATTAGTTTGGGGAAGGTCTAAAGATCCAGCAATTTTTCTTTCACGTAGCAAGATGAGGCTTTTGTCAAGATTCTAGGCTGGACTATCGACAGGTGCAGCATCGATCCAGAACTAATTAGAATGTGGTCCAGGTTTGATTCTGGCCTGGGCCGCTTCCTGTCTTTCTCAACTCTCCTATCAAACAAACTAATGCCAAAAAATAAAATAAGTTAAAAAAAAAATACATGTTTGTACAGGAGTCACATTATGGATTTGTGTCGTATTTTCATCAGTTTTGCAGTCTTGTTTACCAACATTCAGTCAATTTAAACAATAAAGTAATCAACAATGTGGATTTGTGATGGCAAAACGGTGAGCTGTTGAGCCTTGGTGGAGGTATGCAGCACTGTGTGAGTGCTCTGTGGTGTGTGTGTGAGTTCAGGGTAGGTCATTTAACACTCTGACTGCAGTTAGCGATTTCATGTTCTTGGGTAGCGATGACAGACTGAGTGTCCTGCGTCATTTAGAGTAGAGCAGCTATGCGAGGGGCATATGGGCATGTTGGAGCCGGGCCATGAGGCTCAAGGCAGGGTAAACTGATGGCACAGACTGTTGGTGCATGAGCACTGTGTCTTTGTTTCAATGTTGTTTTGTCGGGAACCGCGCTGTTTATCTGACAGCAGCACGCAAAACTTTCTAGAATGGAATTGTCGCTTCATTACGGACGATTCTCGACGAAAAGGAATCAGGACCGTTCCACTGTAACTACCGTTCCTCTGGGTACGAAGACGGGTGAGAGACAGAAGGAGACGGAGGGAGTGTTAGCCATTAAAATACCCTTGGCAAAGAAAACAAGAGGTGGCGAGTCCCTGTATTCACACGTTATTCACAGACAGTTTGTACCAGCACTAACATTCTGCTGCGGCTGTAATCAGCTGCGATTGGCTGAGCTCACGGGAGAAAATGCCGCTGCAGAACTGCAGATCCGACGGCGGATTGTGTGTGGACTGTTGATTAAGGGGGGAGCCTGTGGTTCCATCAATTCCATATTCATAAGCCAAATGGCGCACGTTGTAATTTTCATGAGCAAATTAAACGTTCAAAACACTAGAGCGAGAGAGGCCGCGTGCAGGATGCACGGGGACTCGTAAACAGCTTTTATTTGAAACTTTTCCCATAACCGTGGCCTCATATGCAAATTTGAGTTTGTTGGGGTTTGTTTTTTTTGTTTTTTTTACATCATTGATCCTTAAGCTGTTTTCCCTCAAACGAGCAGCTGGAACCTCGTATCTACGGTGAAATGTTTATACTGGAATCCCGTCCTTTTCCATGGCGTGCCGCCGTACACGCTAAGACCGTTTCTCCTCATGTAGCCTGTTTACTGTAGCAGAGGTCGAGAGCAGGCTGGCTTGTAAGAGACCAGCTTTGTTCTGCCTCTCTGATCAGCTGGCTTGCTAGCAGTCAAGACGGCGCAACAGAAGTGTGTCCAATCAAGCTGAGCCCTGTTTTAAAAGGCCTTGCAGTCCTTAGGCAGCATCCGTGTTTATGACCCAAAATCGAGGAGAGGAGACTGGCCTGTCTCCAAGCCCTCCAGATCCAATATTCTATTTGAACATATCCAGAGGAAAGTGCACCACAGCGAGGAGGGCCCGCGAGACACCTGTACGTGTGTTTCTTAGCGACTGTATGTGTGTACGTGCGTGTCCGTGTGTTTGTGTGAGTAAACTGTGTGCAGCACGAAAGACAAACGTTAACCTTTAAGCCTGTCGTGAATTATTATATTTTTAGTGCGGACACGAGTAACGCCTGAACCTGTGATGCATTTCAAACATTTCACGACAAAAAACTATGATAGCAGCAATAAAACATGAAATATGAAAACATTAAATAATGGAAGGTGCTAGAAAGTAAGCAGCTGTTCACATCCAAGGCTTACTAATTTCAGGCGCAAAGAAAGAGAAGCATAATGACTTATTCATAAACAGAATGTAACACTTCAATTGTGAGGAAAATCTCTGAAGTACTGTTGAACTTCACAATCCTCTGTAATTAAAAGTGCTAATACGAGCAAAGAAAAATGCTCCTTTTCTATAAGGAAAATGTCTTGATTCAATTTTCAGAGTCTGTAAAATTAAATTTCAAATCAAATTAGAAAAAGAAAACATCATTAGTCACCGGTACTGCAGCGGTAACGTTTATCCAGTAAATGTAAAAATACCTGAAGTTGCCCTTTTCACTCGGTCTGGTCTTCATTTGCAGACGGTGGAGTCTGTGACACTTCAGGGTGTCCCATTTGTCATTTTGGAGGTGAAAAGCCAACCTCACAAGCTCCTGCCATTCCGCCTAATGTAGTCCAGGAAGGACCTCAGTGACCTCCGACCTCGTTTGACTTTCCCAGGCTTCAAAAGCAAAGTCTACTTCCTGTGTTTATATAAACCCAGGGAAGAGCAATAGAGCTACATGGAGTAAAAAACAAGTTTCAGACAGATGTTCGCTCTCGTTTTAGATCTCGTGATAGCAGTTTTTAGGTTAAACACTCTTGTACTAACGCAGCATTTGTCTATGGCATCAATGTCAGATATAAGGGCGTCGCAAAGGGTGAGATCAACGATTGTGAAGGGGGGATGATTTTCATCCAGTAGTGTGAATTACATTCAATTTAAATTTATTTATAATTAAATGATTAAATTTATGGATTACACAATTAGAATCTGAAAGTTCAAGACAAAAAGTTTTCAACCTGAAATGGAGACTCCAGTGTCTCCAGATGTGGGAGTGTTATAGTACATTACAGCACATTTACATTTTACCTTACTGAACTGTTGAAAATATAAAGAAGGATTTTACACAGTGAATCCATTTGTTGTATTTTGACCACATTGACTGTACATTTGAACTTTCCTGTTTCCACCTCAGACTTCTTATCGTAACACACACAGCTCTCCCACACAGGGCTGCCAGAGGTTTTTGGTTTTTTTTGGTTTTTACTTCAGTTAACACTCAAATTAATAAGCACCTCATTTACATTAGCCACAAGAGAATGTACAGTAATTTTCATAATTGCTGTGCAGTTGGTTAATTATCATGATTGCATGGATTTATGGTGCATTTTCCCATTAGGTGATCAAAGTGTTTGTCACCACTGGAGGTCATTCCAAAGCACTGATCCCTGATCAGATCCCCGGTCGTTGTCTCTGAGCCTGGAATGTGCAGCCAACACATCTTTTGGCAATGAAACTCTTGGAGTTAAATGAAATGTTTTCCCCTTTAGCCATGTGGCTTCTCTCTGATTGCTACAACACACCCCACCCTGACACTGTGACACTGTCCCATTTTAATAAGTCAAATTCACATGGATGCAGAGTGGGGGGTCCGTGGTAAAAACAGCGATTCCTGATGTCCATTTTTCTGATGACAGGCTGTCAGTATAAAGGTGAGACACATGGAGACCAGTGCACGGTGGTTTTGATGTGGGTCCTTGATTTTTTTGTGTTGCTTTGATTTTTCTGATAGGTGCTTCAGGTCCTCCATGTGGTCTCTGTTCCAGCTAGTGTATGAGAAACATAACAATGGTGGATTGAGCATCATTGATGGAAGAACCCATGAGGTTTTAGTGGTAATTTGGATCCAGGATATTTTTTTGCTTTTTTTTAACATTGTGAAATAGGGTGTTTTCTAAAATATAAACATCCAAAAACCAAGGTGATCTCACAATCTGTTGCAGAGATAAAGGATTCATTAATATATCTGTTCCTGCGTTGTAGCAACAAATCGGAACAGAGACACAGAACTAATATTATCATGTAGCTAAGATAATGATAACTGTTTTAAGTATTTTGCATCATTGAGAGAGGCATCATTAGGGGATTTCTGGGCCTTGGTGGATATGTGTGATCTAATGAGCGTCCTTGTAGTTGCAGCTATTCTCGTAGCTACTCCCATCTGCTGGAAACAAGGCTGATGACAGCAGCTAAGACTCAGATATACAGGGCCATCTATGTGTGTGTGTGTGTGTGTGTGTGTGTGTGTGTGTGTGTGTCAACACAAACAACTCTTAAAAATTATACACAGTCACAGGATGAAGTTAAGGCCAAACAGTGTGCTTGATGCAGGTGGAAGTAATAGTACAAAAGCTTTGGGAGTTTGGAGAGGATGAGATTTACACTCAACCACTTAACACAGCCTTAAAATGGCTGCACAGTTTATACAAATGAATATATCCGTCTGACTTAACAACAAAAACCTGTGAAGAGGCAGAATTTCTTACAGGAGATTCTATACACACACACGTATGGACCAGAGTGTCTCTACAGTGCTGGATTAACATAACACTTCAGTAACACCGTGGCGAATTCAAATTACGGTTATACGTGGAGCGTCCTGCGTGGATATATTGTCAGAATGAAAACGATTCGCTCAAACGGGAATTTGCACAATAAAGCAGCGTTCCATTAGTCGGCGGTAAAGCGTGAGGACGGTGCAGAGGTGCTGTTACACTCACACAGACGTAGTTATTTAATTATTGAAAACCTCGCGGGCTCCTTCCTCCGCTTCACCCCCGAGGGGTTCAAGGTTAATTGTCACAAGTTCAGTTCAATCTACCGCCCAGGCATGAGAAAGGGCACCAGCAGAGAGACGCCGTAGGAAAGATGAAGTTTTATTATGACGATTGTGCATTCAAGCAACATTTTCCATTCCACATTGATCCGTGGTTGCGGTGCCACCATGAGGGACCTTCAGTGGAATTGCTGCAATTTTCTGTGTTTTAAGCTAACGTTTAACCCCGGTGGTGTCGGGTGTCGCGGCAAAGAAAAGGAAAAAAAAACAAAAGCAGAAAAACAATGCGCCGCATTATTGAAGAGGCGCTGTTAAATGAAATGAAATGTCTTCTGAACCATAACCTAATCCAAGGTTCTTGGCTGTGAGATGAACCAAGGTGTTTGGCATCGCCGTGGCCCAGGACACGGTCGCAGGCCATTCCAGACAGCGGCATGTTAGCGTGTCTCAGCCGTTTAGAGGATTGCTTGTGTAATGCAATCTGTATTCAAGGGATGAACAACCACTTTTACACCAGGGCAGAGAAAGAGAGAGAGGGAAAGAGAGAGAGAGAGAGAGAGAGAGAGAGGAGCAAGAGTGGCTGCAGCCAACATCTGTCGCTTTGCCTCTATCTTCCATTCACTCATCCTCCAGTTGCTTTCATCCACTTAAAATCGTGGCACAAGACCGGTTGTTACGTTAATTAAAGAAACAATTCACTCTTCATAATGAAAATGAAGGATAAAAGCCATCATGAACACGTCACGTGATCGACTGCAAACAAAACAACGATTAGCTGTTGATATAAAACACTCAGCGAATAGTTCGCCGTTGCACGTTTATGGAGTGTGCGTCTTCGACAATAGATGCACAAAGCAAGAACAACGGTGTCTGTGCAGTAGAAAAGGGACAGCAGTGTGAGGGTTCTCAAACAGAGGTTGCAGCGGGAGGCGTGGGTTACTTTGTAACTTTGAAACAGGAAATCATTTGTTGGCGGTTTCTCAGCTCGAGCGTTAAGGATCTCGATGGTCAAGGTGGTTGAATGTGTTAGTGGGAGTTATCATGCCCGTCTGAGTGAATGAGACGCCTCTGACCAAACACACATCGTAGTTTGATGCCCTTTTTCTTCTGCTCTCAAACCAACCAAAACAAATAAAATACAACAAAAATCCTGTGTAGAATTTAGCAGGTGAACTATGTGAAATCTATTTATTTCCTGTTTGCGTGTGACATTATTATATCAGAATAAAAGTCTCCCTAAAAGTGAAGATCACACTTTCAAAGAGAATTGTCAAAAATGACCTTTTTAAATTTCATACTATGAATTCAAAACAACCTGACATTTTTTTTTTATCTGTAGGTTTGTTATCATGTTGCTCCTTGTTTTAAATTAAAATTGGTCACAGGCAGTCCGCCTTAAGAGTTTTGGGTTTAGATTGCTGTCAGATGATGCTACATGAGAATTCTGAAGGCCCTAAATGGGAATTGTGAATTTTTTTGGACAAATTCAAATCCATATTGTCCTCCATTCGGGAAATGTCTGTCATTTTCTAAAGGCTCGTTAAATTAAAATACTTGAAGCGTCTGTTCGATGAAGATGCATCACTGCGGTTGCTGTTCGTTCTACTTCACCTCCACCCAGACATCTTCACTCAAATTGTCAAAGATGGACCCAACTCCAGCTTGAGACTCTTTCAGTAAATCTCCTACATCCATACGCGTCTAGAGATTTGCTTACTTAATACAAAAAAAAGCAAATCTGTGCAATTTTGGCGTTGTTCTTCTACCAGGATGCTTCAAATGATTTGATATCTTAGAACTCTGTGTAATCATCTGGGGTTAATTGAAACATGTTCACTGTTTCGTCACAGAATAATTTCCCAGCTGACTACTAATAGAAACATATTGACATGCAATATTGTTTATTTCCAGATTTTAGTTCCAGTGAGGTTTCAGAATAAATAATATGCATCATGTCAACATGTTATGTCTATCCTTTAAGTTTCAGTACACGCTGTATGTATTCTCACCTGCAGTGTGTTTCAGACAGGCAGAAAGAATACCGTAGCTCTATAAATGATAGTTTCCTGGTAGATTTTTCTCCCTTTTACTTTACATTTTTCCTCTGTGTCATTACTCTGTCCACCTCTCATTAATTACCAAAGGTGAACAATAAGCTGGCAGGAGACTTCCCTTCGCTAATGTCAGTCATTTGTTCTCCTTAGTGCATGCCATTTATCGGACCCGCAACAGCTTCTCCCTCCTCTTCAGCATCTCAAACGCAACAGTGATGATTTCAAGAATGAATGATGGTGACAGATTTCACACAGGATCCCCCCCAGTGCCACCTCACCTCCCTGTGCGGTTACGTAACCACCACGCAACCCTCAAAATCAACAGGTCACTGTCCTGTCGCCTTGTACGACTTGTTTTCTTGTACCTGGGCGTCTCCGAGTCATTGTGCTTGGCAAATTACATGACTGGTTGTCGACAGAGAGCGGGCAGGCTGCTGTGAGGGCTTAAATCACGGAGTCTGGACCAACCCGAAGACGTTAACGTCCACTGGCAGGAAGGGGGGAATTTATCAGGGATGGCTTTTGCTTTTTCTGGCGAGAAAGAAATACCACGCTGTGTTCAGGTTCCAATCTGCTTTGAGTCACACAAGAAACTGCAAAGTGTTAGAAATGTCCCAGCTTGTGGTCTACACCTCACCATTGACTAAACCTGGAGCTTTCATCCTGAATGGAACTTACCATCCATATAACATACTGAAAATCTTAATATCATTGTTTGCTATCAGTTGTTGTTTGTATTCTGCCCTAATTAACACATTTAGTAACAAAAACACACCCAAACGCTCATTATTATGTACCCGGGAATGTAGCCCACTTGGTGCAGTTCAATGAAAGGTCCGCTTTGCAGTAGCCCCGCATAATGGTACACTAAAATACACAGCAAATCAACATGGTGTCTGATTTACCCAAAGTTTTCAGACGAAGCCTGTATTTAATATCTGCATAAAGGAAATCAAAGCAGGCTTATTTCAACCTGTCGAGAATTAAATTCTACAAAAGTTAAATATGTACTCATATCGACTCCTCTCCATCATTAACACGTTGCCCCACTATGATTTTCTCCGACTATATTTTTTTTAAATACAGATTTACGTCAAAAATACTGACACATTTTAAGTGGAACCACCAATTCAAAACCATTTTCCGCACAGATTTTATTTACCTAGCATAATTGAATACATAATACAATACCATAAAGAGCCAATGAGCTCGTGTAGCAGCGAGGAGAGCGGAGACGAGGGAATAATTCTTACAGCAATAGAAGGTAAAGAGAGAAAAATGAGAGAAAACCAAACGAGCTGCTGATTAAGAGTGAGCATGTGTGTGTGCAGACGTGAGCGCTGCCTGTGGTTGGTAATTTTTACGTATTACATGCTGCAGTGACTAACCAGAAACAGCTTGTGCTCCTCTCCAAACCTCCCAGTGACCTCTCCATCAAGCTTTCTTAAAGTAAGCAAAAACCTAAATCAATGACACAGACATGATTGATTTTCCGAGAAATTTTGACTCTTTCTTTTTTCAAGCCCTCTTGTTTAAACCCTATTAAAGCCTCCTGAATTTTGCTCAAAACATAACCGTCTTGGCTTCGACCCCTCCGATGATTCATGTAGAACCCAATGGTGTTAAAGGCAACAAATGTGTTGAAAGCTTTCTTTTTAAAAATGCCAACAAAGCTGCCACCTGTCAGGCGAGAGTTACGGTTTAAAGGAATCAGCTCTCAAAATGTTCCACCAGTGATATTTTTGATTTTTTTTAGGCCGTACTTTGCCATGTTCACATAATGTCCACCCTCCACTAGCACTGTCATCTGGATCACTGTGTTTTGTATACAGTCTTGTGTTGTTGTGTTGTTGTAGGATGTCTTTGTTGTAAATGAGGGTGATGTCAGTCCATATTATCGATTCTGTGCAGCTTTCCAAAGGGAGTGAGTACATGTTACTGATATAAAGTTTTGCATTGGACTGCATTGCAGTTCACTGCTTGAGTCCATTCACTTTAACTTAAGCTCACAGGCGTGTACCACTGTCACAATAACGGACGAGTAGTATGTGGGATATCTCTGAATCTAAGGTTTATTTTGCTTAATTTTGTACTTCATGGTCTTGAATGAATCAAAATTCTTCTTTGGCTCTGTTGTTATTTCAAAATAGTTAAAATAATAGTATAACATCTTCATAAATAAATAAATTGTTATCTTAAAAAGGAGACTCTCTGAGCTTAGAGCTTTTTTTTTTAAAGGCATGTTTTTTTTGGCAAAACATTTGAAACAGAACAGAACGTCAAGTACTTCATGTACATCCAGGAATTCTTTATTCCACATAAATAGACAGATTTTGTGTCATTGTTTGGTTGTAATAACCCACATGGAGACCACTCATTAGAACTGCACTACCCTGGGACTAATAGACTTCATTCATCAGACGTGTGACAAAGTTGCCAGTGGTGATCCTGTCCTCTTGATTTATTTTGTCCCGACCTCTTCCTTTATCACGTCATCAGACACAAGATGAAGTTGCTCAGTTTGACACAGAGGAGCACTGGAAGTACGATACTCTCTCTCCAGAACAGTTTGTAAGGAGCAGAAGTGCTGATTTTTTAGAAACGTACGATGTGCGCCAGAACTCCAACCGTCCTGTTAACAGTTC
>OMNV01009293.1:0-41445 GCA_900303265.1 Brotula barbata | reverse complement strand
CAGGAAATAGAGTCTGCTCATCCCCTTCTTGTACACAGCGTTGGCGTTGGTACTCCAGTCCAGTCTGTCGTTCAGGTGGACACCCAAGTACTTGTACTGGTCCAGCACTCCAACCTCCTCACCCCTCATGACGACTGGTTCGATCGCAGTTTTCTTCCTCCTGAAGTCGACCACCATCTCCTTGGTCTTGTCAACATTCAGGAGCAAGTGATTCCTGCTGCTCCAGTCCACAAAGTTTGCCACCAGTTCTCTGTACTCCGAGTCATGTCCCTCTCTAATAAACCCCACCACTGCAAAGTCATCAGAGAACTTCTGCAGGTGGCATGATTCCAAGTTGTACCTGAAATCTGAGGTGTAAAGAGTGGAAGCTTTGATATTGATTTGTTGTCTATTTCTGTAACAACATCATTGTGTAATACACATGAGCTTACCCACTTACACACCTGATTAGACATACATACAAAGTCCAAGGCCAGAGTGCCTGTTGAGTGTTCAACAGTCTGTGGAAGTTATCACCTCAGGCCTGGTGCAGCTGACCAATCGGAGAACAGAGCAGGCTTTTCACAAAGGGACCTTAAGGCAGTATGCTGAGTGAAAACAAGGCATTCTCAAGTGATAAAGTTGTATCAGTCTGGAGGCATTTGGCATTTTCTTATCAGATCTCTAGGCCTTTGGATGGACCCCAATGGAATCTTCTGTTTTTTCTTCTACAAGTCATGCACGACACAATAAAAGCTAAAAGTATCATCTGGATTCCCAAATCAAAAAAACAAACACTTTTTTTGGAGGTGCTTTTTTCCCTTACAGTGCCTTGCATGTACGTCACTGCCATATTCTCCCATTTACTTCACGCTAAGGGGCAACATTGTGCTATCTGGTAACTGATATGAAAAGGAACCAGGAAGTTATTAGAGGATAGCAAACCTCTGTCTGAAGCAATACTGTATATATTTGTACCTAAATAAACGTACAACTTGACGTAGAACATTTCAAAATGGTGCAATTTACAAAAATGCAATACCAGTGACCCAGTCTGGGCATAAATTTGCCAAAAGTGCAGGGGATCAACATTTGTTTTGCAGGCTAAAGCATTGCCACGGTTTCAAAATAGCCCCAAATGAATATAAGAACACAGAAAGAAATTGTACTTTTATGACGCCTACATTATTCAGCTGGTTAAGAGTAGAATGGTCTAATTTATCAATTATATATTCAGCATATTCACGCCTGCTCAACAAAAGATTTTTCGAAAAAAATCATTCAGTATGATAATTAATAATAAGTAATAAGTAGCAGAGCGTGGTGTTCATTATCCCTCGGGTTAGCACTTAAATTCCCAGTTCCCATTAACTACGTATCCAAGTGTCCTTGAGCAAGAGAGTGAATTGGAAGGTCCTTAATGATGTTGGACCAGGAGAGATGAAATAAGAGCACTGGGATGCATGCACAGCTTGTATACGCTGACTGTCTGTATAATAACCTTACCTATAGTAACAGTGTTTAAATGAGTAAGTTTATTAATTAAATGCTGCTTATTATGACTTATGGATTCACATGCTCAGTGGTCTCTGACTGATCTCCACCAAGGTGATTAGTGTAACAAGCTTTCAGCAGATCCTTACGGTCAATAGATCTGTGGGCTACACAAGCACAATTATTAATGCTAATTATCGCACATGGAGACGTGTGTAGATGGACGGTTACGTTTATTTATGGTCTTGCATGCATGTATTAATGCCGGTATTTGTAGTATTTTATTGTATTTGCCATTGCTTTGAATACAAAAATTAACAACTTTGTCTGTTATGAAATTTGAAATTGCAAGATACATATGTAAATTATGGTGAAAAAAAAAGTAAACGTCAATACTAAAGGATGGAAATCCAATTTCCAGAAAATAAAAGAATAAAATCCAGAAAAAATAAGCTAATGTGAGTAAAAGCCATGTCAAGGACATTTATCCTTGAACTTGGACATCACATTAATTTTTACCAACCAAATTTCTGTGGAATTATAAGGCACTGTTGTTGTTTATGATAATGTTGACAATTATTTGTTTCTTTGTTGCTTTCAGGCTGACAGAGAGTGGCAGGATGCTGTGGCTATTGCTCACTCTGCTTCCTGTGGTCAGCTGCAGCACCATCGTTGCTCAGGACATCTCACACGGCCACGGTCAGTTGGAGTGTGTGTGCGTGTGTGTAATATTGGTTTGATGTGTTTTCATTAATGCTTTTTAGTCAAGCTTTAGATTAGACTTTGCAGTGTTTGTTCCGCATGAAAGGAGCGTGAAGCTTTGGACAGTAAAGGTCACAGTGAATCAGCTCATGTCTTTATATCCTCAGTGTGTGTGTGTCTGTCGTCATCCAATTTAGCAAAGTGAATGGACGTGTCAGATTATTATTACATAGCCAGATGTCTCTCTCCTTTTCTCTCTCTGTCTGTATTAATAGTCAAAAGTCAGTTGATGCAAAGCTTTAGGTGTTATCAGGTCAGTTTTACTTTAAGCTACGTTTATGTTACAGCTCTTAATTTCTTCATTTGTCTAAAAATAGAAGTAAGTGTTTTCTGGAGCATCTTTAAAGCTTTGGAATGACAATTACATATTAAAGTGAAGGAGAAGGCTTGGAGCACCTTTGTACCTTGAACATACACAGCTACATCATTCATATGTGAACAAAGTTAACTTTTATAACATCCAAGTCAGAATGGCCACTGTGTATGTATGGTTCAGAACAAATTAATTAAGTCACGTTTTATTGCAATTTTGTCCTGTCCCTGAATTCCTCCTCTCCTCCTGACTCCTCTTGACTGCCAAGCTGTGTCTGAACCACACTTCCTAAGCAGGAGTTACTAATCAGATTTACTGCATCATGCAGTTAATACTGGAGCCTGGGGGGACGATGATAAAGAGCAGCAACATCACATGATGCTGTTTTTCTGTCTTGTTTTTCTCTCTGTCCTCTGTGGTAGTGACATGTGAGTTAGACAAATGAAAACTTGAGAGAGGTTTCATGAAGTTGAGAATGGACAGAGGTTTGGATTTGTCCCGATACTCTGATAGGTGACATATGAGGTCAAGGTCTGCCTCCTCTAATGCAACTTAAGTTGTTGTTGTTGTTGTTATTGTTGTTGTTGTTGTTCATTGGCAAACCGGTTTATTGGTGCATTACCACCACATACTGGACTGGATTGTGGATCAGAAGGTTGGCAAAGTGGGCTCATCCAGCCACATGACACCGTGGTTGTTTGCTGGTTACTGTGTACAGATTTTTCCTCCATTCTATTTTATTCACTGCTTCCCAACATAGACCCTTAACTCCTAGATGCTTTTCAGTTGATAATCACTATTATTTTAACTCTTTCAGTTCTACTGTTTGACCATGAATAGGTCTAATGTATTCGTGGCTACAACTAATGTAGTTTCATTCATCTTATGACTTCGTACCGAACATATACTGATGTTCCCTGCATGGGCTGAGGGACCTGATTATTCCTAGGCAGCCTTTTCTCAGATTCAGCATATGTGATCCATTGAGTCCCTGCTCATCTGCTGCTCTCAGGCTGCCTAGTGGGACTCATTGCATGGGAGTCTATGTTATAGAGGATGGAGCTCTGTGAAAAACAGGAGAAAAAAAAAAGAAAAATAGGAGAAACGCTCACTAAATGTAAATGAATTACAATAATCCAATGCAAAAAGAAGAGGGCTTAAAAATGGCACAGCACTGTTCAAGTAAGATACAAAATAATCCTAAATATCCATTCTCTGCTTGTCAGAGGCTTTCAATTGTACGATACTATATATTGAGGCAAGTGGAATATTATTGGAAACAATCCCAGACTGTTTTCATGCCTCTAACTGGTTGTTGTACAATTACACACTTCGGGATTGTACTCCTCTGCTCATGTGTGTTAGCTAGAGTGGCTTATTCGTAAAAGCACAATACCCAGATGTCTACGGTACCAAACATTTTTCATCAAATAGCTTGTAAATAGTTTTGATTGATGTGCCAAACTTTTTCCCTTTTTTTTAGTTGTTTTTCATGTGTCTACAGAGGAAACGTGTCAGGTAGTCATTTGGGAACAGGATGCTGGTAGGGGAACGCAGGGGATACGTTTTCAGCGTATTGTTAGTATACAATTCTGTCCACGATCTATAATGCTCACATCCATTCATCTATCCCTTATCTATACCGTTTACCCATGTCATGATCGCGGTGGGGCTGGAGCTTATCCCAGCGGTCACTGGGTGAGGCATGTTTTTAATTTGGGCTGCTGATTGATGTTTGATTGTAATTCTCAGCATGTCACTCTGTTGTTCACTTGTGAAGCAGCGCAGCACATCTCTAGATGAAAAGGAGACTGGGGGAGAAAAGAAAGCGCAACATGATGCAGTGTAATCAGACAATTTTCTGCACAGGATTACCGCAGACGTAGGTTGGTTTATTTGTGGTGGTCACTAGGCAACCACAGCAGGCATAAAGTGCTCAACAAGAAAGTTTGTGTGTGACTTCAAAAGAACTTGAATTAAAAAGTTCCTTCAGATGAATGCCGGATTCAGTGTTAACAATTATATTGGCACATGGGAGGGTTGAATGATAAATTCTGAGCCCAACACATGACTGGAATGAGCAAACTTGAGTTCAGTGATAATAACATAGGCCTAAGAATTACAAATGAGGCGACCGTGGATTGTTTATGTACTCGCTGCCTGCTATGCATGAGTCTGTCATACTTCTGTCTCTGACGTGTGAGTCACATCACACACTTGTAGCTAATTTGAACATGCATACCTGTTGGCAGTTCTGCTAGTACATAGAAACTAGTCACGTTCTATTCATTCCCTCCGACATATCAGTTGATGTTGTTACTTTTGCTCCTTGCATGTCTTTGTATGTGTAACCAGTAGCAGTACCTAATTGAAGTCCTCAATCCTAACCTGGATTATTCTCTGCGCACTCTGTTGTTTTGCTTCAACCTGGATTGGACAGATCATTGTGCTTCGGACCCTGGACCGTTTTACAGACCTCGCCTCTCGCTCAAGCCCCTGAATTCCGCCTTCCTCATGCTTTCTATTTATGCATCACTTTCCTGCTCCTGATCCAGATCTGCTCCATTTTTATATTCTTTAAAAATAAACTTGGACACTTATTAATTAGCCATGCTGACTCTGTGTGCCTGTTTTTGTGTCCCAGACAATTGTTTTATTGTCTATTGGCTTTGAACTGGTTGGCAGATGGGAAATTTGTCTTGTGCGAATCCATTGAGTTTAATACACGACAGATGAACGTTTTTCACCACATTGATCCTGTAAAACCAATAATCAAACAAAGCATACATAAATACAACATTGCACGCAGGAAACACAAACTCTGCAAGGAGACCATATTACCAACAAACCCTTTGCAGATTTGTAGATGTGGAGCCATCATCTCTCCTCCCACATTGCAAATCAATTAAACATTTATTATGTCAAAATGGAAAAATACTCCCTCTTGCGTTCACAGTTAAAATAAGCAAGTAATGTTGTCTTGGTAATGCTGATTGTGAAGATGAGATTAATTTTGTTTTGCTAAAAACCATGTAAAAAGGAAAGAAAGGAAAGCTGACAATGTGACATTGAGTCTTTTCATATTGAACTATTGTATCATGAACTTGAATTATTTCCCGTACAAAAAGAATTGTGGTCTTTGAGATGCAGTACAGTGTCCCTCTGCTACACAAGACAGATTTGCAGCAGATATAAATTAGCCCAACGGCATTATTCCTTTTTTTCTGAGAAAAGATTGTTTATTTTTTATGGGAAAGTCCCACAAGTGTGGGTCACTGAGCTTCTTACAGAAAATACAGAAGGTCTTTGTTTTCCCACTGTCATTAAACTACACGTTCCCACATTCCCTAATGGATTACTGTTCTGCACCCTCAGGGTCCTGATCTCTGTGGCACTGTAATGTGCTTGATTAGATCAAGTCCCATGGTTTCAGGTTGGAACATGGTATGCGGGCTATTATGACGTCTTCATAAGACAGTAAACTTCATACTTTCACCTCAGGGTCTCCCTAAGGAGCCGATAATGACTGATGTGATTGACCTGCTAGCTTTTGACAATCCGCAGATTTATGACAAGCCTGTAAACCGCAACTGATGCCTTGAAAATGGCAAGACAAGGGACTGATGAACTTAACCACATGAAAATAACACCAATAAACAAAAACAATAAAAATATCAAAAGTAAAAAACTTAATGTAATCAGTTAATCAGTGTCTTTTAGACTAGTCTATTTTCCTGCAATATTTTAAATTGACTTTTTTGAGACATATTCTTGTGTGTTTGTGGGGGGGGAGGGGGGTTTAAACCATGAACTCCTGAGTTTACATAGGTGTTTTACGGGGCATCATGCATACACTGACCTGACCTTTGTGAATTCACAGATGGGGTTACCGTAGCAACAAGGCCTCACATCTACTTCTGCCGCTCACCCAACATGGAGGAATTCACCTGCTGGTGGCACCCGCTGAATAATGTGACAGACGGAGAGGAAGTTACCTATATTTTGACTTATTCCAAAGAGTATGTCTGGCCTTCTGCTTATCTTGAACAGTCAGCTTTGTCTTTGAAGGAACCTACAATATCTTTAGGGACATTTGCAAACCGACAACCTGCCCAAGAACCATTAGATCTTCCTGAAATAAGCCGAGACTACCACCAGACTCCAAGAACCTCCCTAGATGGTCCTAATGGTCTTAATGGGTGTTCCATTCTCCTCCAACCCATATAATCTTCTCAGTTAACTTCTGAAGTGACCATCCCTATAACATAGTAGAGGTCCCTGAAGAGGTTCTGCTGATGAGGTTCTGGGGAGATTCTTTGGAATCTGTTGGAACGTTCTGAGCTTCATTGAGAAAGTTTTAAGGATTCTTGATCAGTTTATTGGGACCCTTATCAGCAGAATGTTGGAATGGTTGAGGGTAGTTGAAAGGAACGGCCACTGAAAAATCATAAAATCTCCTAACTGAGAATAAAAGCTCTTCATTGACAGTTAGAACCATGTTACAAACCACTAGAACTTTGTCAAGGACTTCTTTTCACCCAAATGTGACCCTGGAATTTCTAAAACTTAGTACTTCCTCAAAGAAGCCCTTAATGATTTTTGGAGCCTCCATTAGGACTCAAGGACTTAACAGACTAAATGTTCTCTTAAAGTTTAATTTCTATTCAGATATTTATCAGCTAAAATAAATTGATTTCCGGTCAAGGCAGATGGCCGCCCTCCTAGAGCCAGGTTCTGTTCAAGGTTTCTTCCCTTTAAAAGGGGAGTTTTTCCTTGCCGCTGTCGCCAAGTGCTTGCTCATGGGGGAATGTTGGGTCTCTATATATTGAACTGCTTTACCTGTAAACTGCCATGAGATAACTTTTGTTGTGATTTGGCGCTATATAAATAAAATTGAATTGAATTGAATTGAATTGAATTGAATTTCTTTTTCTTTGCTTGCAGTAAGGGGCCCATACACGAATGCCCAGACTACCTGACTGCCGGCAACAACAGCTGCCACTTCGACCGCCGTCACACCTCTGTGTGGAAGATCTACTGTATGAATGTGACCGCTGTCACTGCCCATTGGAACGGCACATCGCAGGAGCATTGCTTGGATGTGGCAGAGATTGGTAAGACTCAATGGGACACCTGGCTAGCAAAAGAATACTTACAATTTATACCAGTGAGAGACGTACAACTGTTCTGTTGCAATGCATTTTGTAATAAACAGTTAGTTTGGAAAGTGAGAGAGACAGTAAGTGCCCATGAACAGAAATATGTTTTCCACAGTGCAGACAGAAGCTCCAGTGAATCTAACCTACATGCTGTCGGATGCTGGTGGAGATGAAATAGGTCATAATGCGCTGTTGTCCTGGACATACCCGGTGCCCTCTGACCTGCAGTACGGCTGGATCACACTGGTCTACGAGCTGCAATATCGAAGACTAACTGAGCCCGACAATTGGAAGGTAGAGGGCGCCATAAGAGAATAATAATTCCAATAATTCAGTATCATATCCCTCACACTGATATCAATTAGATCAAACTCAGCACTAGAGCCAAAGGAAAACCTCGATGTTCTCGTTGTTGTTTACAGGTGAAACATCCTGTGCGAGAGTCTCACGTGGAGCTGCTCAGTTTACCCGTCGGCGACTACGTGGTCCGTGTTCGCTGTCGATCGCAAAACAATGGCCTGTGGAGCAAGTGGAGCTCCACAATACTCATGCGCATCCCTGCAAGACCAACTGCAGGTACAAACGCCAGAGGGGTTTCCATAGCAACAGGCACCTTAATAATGATTATAACAAAAGTTTGATTAATGCCACCTAATTTTCAGGTTCAATTTGTTATCTCAAAGATCACTAAACGTGTAATTGAGCAGACGTGATTGGATCCAGATGTAGACAGTGCATCTGGAGATATTTTTGAGTAAAACCTCAATCCTTTAAGATAAAACAAACAACAAAAATAGCTGCTTACTGATTCAGACCAGAACTATAACCAGTGTTTTCCCAGTGAGGGGTGCTTGATTATCCTTAATTTACATATTTGAAAAGAAATTCATGGACCTATTTTAGCTATTTTAGCTTGACGAACAGTGGGCATGAAAATGTAACTTTAAAATTTTTATTATAGCTAGGTATGAATTAAATTAAATTAATTAGTTAAATGAAAGACGTATTGATTTTTTTGAGGTGTGTGTGACAGTAGTGTCTAATCTGGATCACTCATTGCAGCTTTAATAGTTAATAATAATAATAACTTGAATTGGTAAAAAAAACCAACCCAAGACCGCCTTACATAATAAGGAACTGAAAAATATTAAAAAGAAGTGATTACCAGCGTTGAAAGAGTGAACTAAGTCATTGGCCATGGTGAAAGATGAATTGAGGAGTTGTGCAGATGTAGAATTGCGGATATCTGCAAAGGTTTGCAGTTTAACAGTGCTGTGATTGGTCTGTTCCAGGTAAAGTCCTAGTCCTGCTCCTGGTGACATCTTTAGGGCTAGTGACTCTGCTAGCTATTGTGTTTGGCATCATTCCACAAAGCAAGAGGTGAGACACACCCCCTTGTCCTTCGCACATTCATCTGCCTTTTAAATGTTTTGAAGAAAGAAGCAGAGGAAAGACACTACAATCAATACACTCACTGTCAATACACTCCCATGGCCATGATTGCTATGCCCTGCTCCTTTATTATAAACAACATTTTGAATTCAGTTTATTGAATTTTATTTCTTACTTCCTGATATATGAAAACAACCACTTCACTTTCATGTTCTCGCTCAATACTGTTTCTGAAGACTACAAGTGTGAAAATGTGTACGGAAGGGCAAGGGTGAGCTTTCCTGAAAAGATGTGGCTTTACACAGGAATAGCATTGTGGTTCTTGGAGGTTCTATTGCCTGTAAATTGGACTGCATTTTATATAAAACAGTGTTGGGGCAAAAAACTGAGATATCTTTGGCTGTATGGTACCGGTTTGATCCATTTTAATAACTAATTTGATCTGCTCTTAGCACTACAGGGGTCGAGTGCTCCTTTGATCTTGTGATATTTCTTCCTGGAAGAAGGTTGCTGATCCACTGCTATCACAGCATGTACTGAAAGATACACATCTGTGACAGTGGGATTGGTTTTAGGTGTGTGTTTGTGAGTGTTTGTGTGCTAGGGACACCGTGGCACATTGTGCTGCAGCTCAGGTGCCAATTGGACATAGCTGTGTCTAATTGCCACCTCTGCAGTGGATGAATCAATCAGGCAGGAACTTATTCAGGTTTCTGTGACGCAGACTGCAGGGCTGCTGTGTTTTGTCATTTCTGTCTTGGCAGAATTCATCACTTTTCTTTTAAATTCTCTCTGTTCAGAAATTAAAGTCAAGCGTGCGTCCTTGCCACGTGGACATATCTGGTTGTCTCAGTTTCTCGTACGAAGACAGAACCCTGTTGCAACAACATTGAAACGCACGTGTTTCTGAAAGAACCAATTTTAGTTCTGTTTTTTGTATGTGTGTGGCATTATTATTCAACAATTTAATTTTCAGCAATGTTTTGATTGTACCTTCAGAATAAAAGACTACTTGCTGCCACCCATTCCAAAGCCGCGGATTAGTGGCATTGACCCACTATTTCTGAAGGTAAAACCTTGCTCTTTATTTCACCTTTGCTGACTGCTTGTCCTCATTTCTTTTTATTTCATATATATTCACGATTATTCTTCCCTCTGTCACCATTGTCTTCCTCCCTCTCCGTCTATGCTCTTTCCTTTCTCTCCACAGATGGGAAACATCGATGACATTAATCGTCACTTCAGCAGTTTCCATAGTTACTCTGCTCCCAGTTACACAGAGGAGATTTGGGACCAGGTCAGTGCTGACAATATCTGTCTCAACCCAGCAAAGGACAGTGGCATCTCAGTTGACCCCACAGACAGAGAGCGGGACATTCTGATGGTCCCAACAGACCCCCCGCCTGCAGCCACCACCCATCAACTCACAACCCCACATGAGGCCTCATATGTGCAAAGTTTAACTGCGTACTGCGCCTCGCCCATGGAAGCCCTGGTCCCATCTCAGGATGCTCCTGTACCGGTTATCGTCTCTCTCCCAGGGACAGACTACAGCATGATGGGACACCCCGCCTTACCCATCCCAACTCTAGATGGCGCCTCGGTCACTGCCAAATTCCCCCCACAAGATTTCTACACCTGTGTCCAGTTAATGAATGAAAGTGGCGAGGTGCGTCTGGTGCCATGTTTACCCCCGCCACTGCTGTCTGAGACAGATAGTGGCAATAAGAAAGGGTTGGAGAAGAAATTAGTGGAATATGAGTCCAAGAATAACATGCTGCTAAAAGAGGAAGAGAGGAGTGGGGCCGCTGTACCACTACTTCCTATGGACAACAAAGGCTGAACGCACAAAAACACAATATCCAAAGACTGAGAAAACAGATGGATGGAATATTTTCCACATTCTGCAAAGGACTGAGAGAAACTCAAGTTAACACATCAACATGCTGTGCTCAATGCCACCCAAGGTCATACGGGAGTATTTATATTTAAATTAAAATGTGATATATTATCTAAGTGTTGAAGTAGGAAGTAATATAATACTAATTAATCTACAGCACATAGGACACACACTTAAGCATGAAAAAAGCCATCGGGAGATAATGTTTTTGTGGAAGCCGGACTGCATTGTGTGCCCCAGAAACGCACCTTTACTGTTGCAAGAAATGCTGCACACAGAGCACACCGGTTCACGTTGACCCCTTATTATTCCCGTGAACCTGGGCGTGATTTTGGTGATTCTGGTTCAAATCAGAAGCTCATATTTGCCAAAAATGTTCATTTCACTGGTGGGAAACGTAACAAAATTAAACAGAGTAAAAGTTCTTAATTAACTTGCAACAAACTTTTCATGAAGAAGCTGTACCTGCAGTCTAAAGGCGCCTTTTATGATGTAACTTTGCATTTAATTTGTCTGATTCTGCTGCAGCACTTGTTCCTAGAAGCTAGCAGAAATGTGTCATAAATGTGCTAAAAGTTGGGGAAAAAATCTTTAGCTGGCAATCCATTCTGCTTGGAAATTGGAAAATTCTGAGTTCCATAGTTCTAAAGTATTCCACCACTTCAGTGCTCAGAATAAAACTCTTTATCTATCCATCTAGAACAGGAGTTTTCAAGGAATAGTCCGTGGCCTAATGGTCGGTGGTGGTATTGCAGGTGCTTTGTGACAGTGATTTCAGGAATGTTAGTTTAATGCCAGAAGCAGTTTATAATATTTAATGGTCCTGGGCCGACCTTGGTCCATTCTGTGCGTAGTCTGCCTGTTCTGCCTGTGTCTGCGTGGTTTTCCCCCGGGGACTCCCGTTTCCTCCCACCTCCAAAAGAGACTTAGCTTAGGTAAATTGGAGTCTTTAAATTGACCATAGTTGTCAATGGGAGTGTGAGTGATCTGTCTCTATATTATTAGCATTGGACTACACTCCACTGAATTTTGTGTTAAGAACCCTGCTCGAGGTCTAGTGACTGTAACCAGTGTGATGGGGGACGGTGTGAACGCTGCCTCCAGTTTATTATCTGACTCCATTTTCCCATAACTTGAGTGAGATTCAGTTAATAACATTTGGTTTCCAATTGGTTAACTTTGTTTTATAAATAATATTTACAAAATTTTGACTTGGGCTGCAAGAATCGCAATTTGTTGTGCTGGGGAACCAGGAATTATTTATAACTTGCCAACAGTCCCACACACATTGTTTTTGATTAAGGCTGAATTCCTTGTTAAAATGACCAAAACCAGAGCAAAGGTTTTTCAGTTCAGAGGTCGGATTAACATTTACCATCCAGTTTGTTGATCATGGATTTTGCATTGCTGTGGAACATGTCTGACAAACGTTAGGTCAGCCGTCGGATTATCAGTTATCATACTGCTCGACCGTTAGCTCAGTGGTCGAATTGACCATGCTAGCATTGTTATATAACTTGTCTGACAGCCCAAATCCCCCACCCGTCGATAAGACTTACCCCAATGACTGCTTCGCTACGGTCCCTTGACATCTACTACAATATACGCATAAGAATAATCCAGGTGCTCACATGCAAATTTGTATTCACCTGTTATCAATTAATACCTTTACAAGGTATCAAGAGAAGCCAACTGTAAAATACATGTGGTCAAAACACAAACAAAACTAAATAACAATGAGAATCATAAAGTATTTAAAAACAATAAACAGGTCCCCAATTTTAACAACTACAAAATGAAGGAAAGGGAAATTTATGACGTTGTAATTTCAGCCAGATAAGTCGGGCAAGATGGATGTTGCCCCAACTTACCAAATGTCTGTTGAATGGCCGAGGCGTTGCATTTTCTGTGTCTGCACACCATGGATCGCAGGGTCAGATACCATATGGTTAAGTGACATCACATTAAAGATTAAATTGATTAATTATATTAATTAAAGATCAGGTTAATTAACTTATTTTTCCCTGCCACCTTAGTTCAAAATGCAATTTTAAAGAAAATTTTGAAGAATAAGGAAATGTGCTGCGTTTCATGACCATATTTGACTCAGCTAAGTGTCGAATTCAGGGTTAGTTTCCACACTCAGGAAAAAATAAATAAATGTCATTCAGGATCCACACACTGATTGTTTTATTTTTGTGGGTTTTGCGTACATTAGCATTATTAGCCATATTTTGTCCTCTGCGAAAATCTGCATCTACGCGTCATTTTTGTTTCATTTCCATGATATAATTTTCGTGAGATTATTGATACTTTCACACTGCGACAGATTTTAATAGTTTCCCAAAAAATATTTTTCCACATTTTAAAATATTTTCAGGAGATTCACAAATAAACAATAAGAAGTATGCCCCTCTCAGGACCTTGAAGACTGTGAATTTAAACTCCCAGTTAATCACCTCTGTGGATTTATCCCCATTATGCTAGAGGTTGCTGTCAGAAACGAGTTTTATTCCAAGGTGAGACAAATATATATAACACTCCATACAACTGATTCTATATTTAAAAGAAAATTCATATTTAACCTCAGGAAGTTTCCTTTTTTTCCCAGTAAAATTTGATGTAAATAAATCAGCAATACACCTTGATAAATTGAGAAATGGAGATGCTTTCCATAAAGCAGGAATATTTTTGATGTATTTATTCTTTAAGTGCTCTGTAGTTGTCACTGTTCTTTGATTGTCATTTGTAAACGGTCAGATCAATGAAACACACAATTGACAAAACTGACTTCAATGATGAAGCTTTGTTCGTGCTGATGCCATTCCCTCACACTCCTCTTTCTCAGCTCTTACTTAAGGAACATAGCTACCATTGAGATGACATCATCCTTACATCACTGTTTCTCATTCATCTTGCAGTTATCGTCCAGTCATTGTGCCATATAGCTGTTAGTGCCTTTTTATTCCAACATGTCATTATTTCTGATGGAGAACTGAAGCCCCGCCCCCTGTATTTGCCATATAATAATATAATATAATAATATATATAATATGATATAATATAATTGGTGTTCATGTACGTACATGATCATAGTTTAGTCAGGTCGGGGAGGGGGGCTTCATCTCTTCATCTTCTGTGGCATAATCTCAGCAGACATGTGCTCTTATAAGTATAGTATCGTTTACTTGTGGAAAATAATTGATGTCAGTGAGTTTGCAGGGATCAAACCTTTCCATGTTACTTCCCTTTTCAGCCTTTAGTGTGACAAAAAAAAGATTCATACATCCTCATCCTCTACTGTTTTACTTTTCGTCCTGAATGCATGAAATAATTGTATCTTTTTCAGTGTTATTAATGGAACTCAAAAGACATTTTATTTAACTAATGGTTTGTTGGCAATAATCACACAAAGAGTATAAGAAAATGGAAATAGAGTCCGTTAAAAAATCTATGAAGTTGGTAAAAATAGGTTTATGTTTTGATGTGTTTTTTTTTTTTTAGGTACATGCAAAGTGACACTGGTGTGTGTTTCAATAAGTGTTTAAATTTTGGCTTACCTTCCAAAAGTTAATAATAATTTTTCATTCCTGGCTGTTGAACAGTAGCTTCGAAGTATAAGACCAAAACAAATAAAATGAAAAATCTCATGATGAAATACCAAAAACACACGAAAGCATGAAGAGAAATGCTAACATGAGTGTGGATATACTAACATCTACGCTTCTGGATAAAAGGCCAAGCATTGTGTGCTAAATATAAACATGTTCAAATGCTAAATCTGTTGTATGAGCATACTAATATTACCATGAAATGCAAAGTACAGCTAAGTTTACAGCTGGTATTTTAACCTTCTAATGTTCAAGATGTTAAGTTTAGCAAGTTTGCACTCTAGCTTCTTTTTTCCATAAACACGGGGGGCTGATGAAATTGCAAGCACACCAGTGTGGCATAAGAATCTATTAGTAATTGTTTAGATTAGGATATTTATAAATAAACCCTGACAAAAATAACTGAATGAAAATAAAGTCAAAATACATGTTACATGTTAGATAGCTCATGCAATCGTGTTGAAATGTCGGCATGCTACCATTTCTGATTTTGCACTTTTGTTGGTTCTTTGGTATGTGTTTTGCCTTTTTGCCATGTTGTGAGGGTTTACAATGGGGGACACTATAAAATAGAATTCTGAAAGTGTAAGTGAAAGATAATATATGCTAAAAATGTTTGCTTGTTTGCACGCTTAAAGCTATTAACCACTGCTTGTTTGTTCAGTTTGTCTTCAGCTTGAAGCACTTTTCCAAAATCATGAATAAAGTCTATTCTGTTGTAGTCGTAGTCCATTATTTTGGACACACACACACGATGAGGGAATAATTTGATGTTTTGTTGGATCATATTTGAAAAAAAAATGTGGCCTCGTCTACAAAAAAAATCTTACATAGGCTACTACAAATACACAAATGACCTCAATGCGTGTGAGAGTGACAGTGTCTGCTACTTATATTAGGCTGCATTCTTAGGTTATAAATAGTCCAGATGCTCGTCAGCTGACTGGAGATAAACACACACAACAGTCTCTCATTAGCTTTTATATTATCAGTCACTAAAAGTGTCTGGCTCTCGGAAACAGTAAAAGCTATAACAACCAATCTTAAAAGATTTGTGAAAATCTCACCCGCTATTCCAACACAATACTCAAACAAAAGTACACAGGACAGCCTGATAGTTGAATGATTGAATGTTTTTTTCCTGAATTCTTTGCTTCGATGCCAATTTTTGCCTGGTATTTTCAGTGATTTTTGATCATCATCATCTGATCTTCGGATGAAGCAGCACAAAACTTTGATTGGCTTATATATTGGAGAAGATATATTTATTTGTCCTTCTTTCTTTTCACACTCTGCATTTAATCCATCATAACTAGTGAACATCCACAGTCTAGCGCCTGGGGACCACCTCCAGATCTGCTGCATAGTGCCTTAGTCAAGGGCAATGGCAGGGTAATTAGTCTAAAACATGTTTTTGGGGGTGGGGGAAACTGCAGCACCCAGAGGAAACCCATGGGGAGCACATACAAAGTCCACACCATGGGTGGCCCAGAACTCGAACCCACAGCCATCTTGCTGTGAGGCAACAGTGTTTATAACCTCACCATATTGGTGGAACTGTTTGGATGAATTAAATAATGTGATTTTTACTGTTTTGTTTTTTTCTACCAGATGACTTTTGACCTCCCTTATTACCAAGGACCTCATTGGTAACTAGTCTGTTCACACTTCCTACAGAAACAGGCTTCCTACAAAGATAAGCCTTTTGGGAGAATGCTCTCAGATTTGTCTGTGGACAGGGTCAGTTGTTCTACAGAATGCGTCTACAGCACCTGTCTGTTGTTACATATGGATTTTAGGCCATCTATATAGAACGTAAAGAACCTGGATCAAGGCTGTGGTGACTTTCTGGACTGTGAGGCAGTTGTGACATCACGACGGTGTCAGCTGTCGGGGTTTCCAGAAAGGCGTGTGGGGGTGGAGGATGAGGGTGGGTGTCACTTTTGGAAGGGGGTCTCACTAAGTTTAGGTTCGACTCTCAGTCCTGCTGATACCGACGCAGTCAAACAGCTACAGAAACACTGAGACCACCACCATCCTCATCATCATCAGAGAGGTAGGAGAACTGAACTGAGTGTGTTTATGTGAAGGTGGTCAGTGTGTCTTTTTGTTAAAAATACACCTTTGCTCTGAGTTTGTGTGAGACTGTGAGTGTGTGTTTCCTTCAGGCTGCAGCTCTCAGTCCTGACAGCTGCTCAGGATAAATATAGACACAAACACACACACACACACACTTGACAGTTTATCATATCCTTTCTTTTTTTCTTTCTTTCTTTCCTTCTTTCTTTCCTTCTTTCTTTCTTTCTTTCTTTCTTTCTTTCTTTCTTTCTTTCTTTCCATCTTTCTTTCTTTCTTTCTTTCTTTCGATCTAACTGTCTGTCTGTCTTTCTGTTTGTTTATCTGCTTGTCTTTCTTTCTTCCTTTCTTTCTTTTTTCTCATCCCTTTTATTTCTGTCTCCTTTTCTTTCTATCGTTTTCCCCATGGAAATATGGGACAAGAGGAAGGAAATAGGAAAACATTTAAGAAAGTTATGAAAATCTTTCTCTCCATGTGTGATGAAGGGATCTCAGATGTCATGGCGGCGGCCAATGAGAACACAGAGCTTGGGGTTGAGAAAATTCCAGATGGTGACGAAGATGAGACGGAGAGGAACGTCAAGAGCATCCAGTCTCATTACCTCCGCTCTCCTTCTCCCAGCAAGTGAGCCTGACAGTCACAGAATGAATCCAATCCAAAATCAAAATCAAAATACATGTCTACATCTTTCTGTCAATCCGTTTATCAATCTGTCCACTCTGCAGTGCGTCCATGTTGTCAGAGTCCAGGTTTTCCATGATATCTGGTTCTGACGCTGCCAGTATCTTCATGGAGCCGATCCACCTGTCATCAGCCATTGCCGCAAAGCAGATCATTAATGAGGGTCAGTGCCTGTCCTTGTTTCACTCTTTGTGATATTTTACCTTGTTTCTGTCTTCCCTCCTTTGTCAGGTAGTCTGGACCACGAAAATCTTCAAAACTCTGAGAGTAAATCAGATTTTTAGATTCTTGTAGTACAAATTTGTAATTGATTATCCCTGAGTTTTACTTTAGTTACGTTACTCTTGTAGCAATATCTCACAGATTAGATTTGCAGTATTTAAGTATTTTTTGGTGTTATTTGTTATGTTATGTTATGTTATGTTATGTTATGATAGGTACAGTTGAGAGAAAGACAGGACAGAGAGAGGGATTGACATGAAGCAAAGGGCAGTCGTCAGAATCAAACTTGCGTTGCTGCAGTATGTGCCATGCACTCTACCAAGTGAGACACTGGGGCACCCCAGGTCTGCAGTATTTTCATGATAAAAGGAGTTTCTACAAAACTTATCTAAATGCAGCGTTGGTATTACCAGTAGTCCATATTCAACAAGTATAATCTGGTCAAATACTCTTCTATTACTGCCAGTACACGTTTTTTTCCTCTGGTTCATTATAAGAGCCGTTCAGAGTAAGACTGATTGAGGAAATTAGTCGTGAGTCATAGTGCGCGTATGACAGGCGAACCCTCGGCTCCTCTGTGACATGACGCTATGCATGAAGATGTTTGATCAAGCTGATGAATCCTGCAGCATCCCAGTTTAGCTTAATGAGCTTCTTTTGATGTGAAGTCGATGACATTCAGATCTAGGTGTGTGTGTGTATCAGCTTTTATGTTTCTGCCTTTGGCATTTATAGCTCACACGGTTTAAAATGTCAGACAAATGTACGAAATGAGACAAATACTCCTCAAAAATGTGAATATATTTTCAGTATGTTTGGATTTTTATTTAAACTCTTAATTCAAACCCTCAATTGGTCCATCTTTGTGAAGACTGGATTATATTTTCAATATTTGTAAAATGTCCCAACGTTCCCAACAATACCCAAGTATTAGGATGCATTGTTTGTTATAAATTAAATACGTTGGGTTTGCCTTAAACTTACTGGTTTAAGTTCATGCCACATAATGCCGTGGCACAGGTTTGATTCTGGCCTGGGCCCTGCATGTCATCCCACCTCTGAGCTTTGTCTGTTTCTCTACTGTAAATATCACAATAAAGCAGAAAAAGCTCCAAAAAATACATATAAATGTCTGTTAACAGTACTGCCATATCCTCATGTCATACTTTTTTAAACGTCCGCAGAGTTGCCTCCTCGCAGTTCTTGGACCGAGTCCATCCCGGATTCCATGCTGGAAAGTGCAGACCAGCTGATGGTTGAGGATCTGTACAACAGGGTGAAGGACATGATCGACGACCGCAGCCCTTACAACACCCCCTGTGTGCTGGACATCCAGAGGGCCATGGTCCAGGACCGTCTGGAGGCACCTATCAACCCAGTAGATGAGGTGTGGCCCAACATCTTTATCGCTGAAAAGTGAGTGTGTCCACACGCTTGATATACAGAGGCCAGAGATTTATTCATCTATTTGTCCAATGAAACTAAAATTAATTAGCATACAAAGGCAACACGTGTCTGTGCATCAGGTTACAGTCAAATGTCTCTGTCAGATCTGTTGCAGTAAACAAAGCTCGTCTGAAGAGAATGGGCATCACACACATCCTGAACACTGCACATGGAACAGGGGTTTACACCGGAGAATCCTTCTACGCTGGGATGAACATCCAGTACATGGGGATTGAAGTGGATGACTTCACTGATGCTGACATCAGCACACACTTCAGACCTACAGCTGAATTCTTGGATGAGGCTCTGCTGACGCACAAAGGTCAGAGATCAATTATCTTCTTGGTTTTACTGCTGATAATTTAAAAAAAATGTATTTGAATAATAATTGTATTTGTAAAATTGTAATTGTATTTATCGTATTCTGAAACTATTCCTCTAAATTTTTCAACAAATAATTGTGTGCATGATGGTGAAATATTTCACAATAGTCGTGTTGTTCACCTGCAGGTAAGGTGCTTGTGGTTTCCATGATGGGTGTTAGTCGCTCTGCAGTCCTGGCGGCGTGCTATCTGATGATCTTCCAGCACATGACCATCATGGAGGCCCTGACAGCCATAAGGAAAAAACGTGCCATCAACCCCAACGAAGGCTTCCTGAAGCAGCTGCGAGAACTCAACGAGAACCTGATGGAGGAGCGTGACGATGACGACGACACACTCAGCCAGTGCTCCGTTATCGATGCGCGCACTCGTGCTGGCATCTTTGGTGAGCGCATCAACGACAACGAAGACGAGGAGGACACAGATGAGGATGAAGAACAGAGTATGATTGGGGTGAAAGCACAGTCCATCATGATGGAGGAGGAGGAGGATGCAGCCAGTGTCATGAGCAGTGTCGCCTCCTCTGCAGCTGCTGCAGCACTCAAGAGTGGACTTATTGGAATGCAAAATGGGTTTGACAGTCAAGGTCCAACTAATACCGAGAGAGAATTTGTCCTACCTCCAAAAGAGGGAGGGGAAGACGGCCAAGAGGGGGACGATGACAACGGTTTGGATAGCATGATCCACGAGTGGCAGAGAAGGAATGAGAAATACCAGAGTGACGATTGGTGGGAAGCGCAGCTGAACAGCGATGAAGAGGACGTGGACTTGCTCCCAAGAAAACCAAGAAAAGTTGGAGACTCTGAGCTAGAGAGCGTCACCAGCGAGGACGTGCGAGCGGTGAAAGAGCGAGTGAAACGTCGAAACAAACGACCACCCTCAGACACGATGTCCACCTCCAGCTGCATGAGTTACTCAGATCTTTGGAAACAGCGACTGAGGGAGATCGAGGAACAGGCCGCTGCCCGCTACCACAAGAAGGAGGACGATGAAGACAGCGAGAGCACCGCTACAGAAGGAGAAGGACCAAAGAAGAAGATTGATGACGAAATGGAGAGCATATTGTCAGACACCACCTCTATGTACAACTTCTGCCAGAAGAACAAGGATAAGATGACAGCTTTGGAGCGCTGGCGGGTCAAGAGGATCCAGTTTGGCTGGAACAAGAAAGATCGGGAGGATGGGGACAAAAGCTCTGTTGGAGATGGAGGCGAGGGGGAAGAAACTAAGACTCCTTCTTTGCAAGATGTCAACCTCACAGCATATCAGGCGTGGAAGCGGAGGCAGCAGAAACGTTACGGGGAAGAGAACCCAGATGAGATTTTGGAGATGAGCCGTGGTGAGGATTCGGCTACGGTCAAAAGGAGGCAGAGACGTGAGGAGATTCTGGAGAGATCGAGGAAAAATTTAGAAGAGAGTCAGTCAATGTGTGGATGGGAGAGCGAGAGCTGTGTCAGCGGAGGTACAATACCGCTCTCTGCGTTCTGGGCAGGAGCCGGGGTAACTGGCTCACCAAGTATTGCAAACGATGACAACGTGTCCATGATCAGCGGCAGGTCGTCCAATATATCTTCTGTTTCGCAGACTCGAGGTGCCAGATCAACACATTCAGCATTTTCACCTAATCCGATTCCCCCTGTGCCTCCTGTTCTCCCAGTTCCTACTGTCCAGGGCCCTGGAGGTGAACCCATGGTCAACTTAGCCAGCATCCAAAACTGGATCGCTAATGTTGTCTCTGAAACAATCAAGCAGAAGCAGGACGAAATGAGCCTACCACCTCCTTCGCGTGCAGGATCGGAGATTAGCTTTGGAGGAGCACCAAGTGTGATTTCTGCCCGAGGTGTGGAGGACGATAAAAGGTCTATGCTGAGCGGGGCTTCGTATTCCAGCTCACAGTCGCGCATTTATGGCAAGACTGAGTCCGTTCTCTCAGGAGGGGGGTTGACCGGTGTGTCGGGCTCGTCGCTGGGCTCTAAGAAAAACAAGATCACCACCACCAGTGTTCCCCTTTACAGCCTCTTCAAGGACCAGGTGAACCTGAACAAGCTGAACATGATCGACAAGGAAATCAAATCTGAGATGAGGGATAAGATGGCCGTCTACGAAAAGAAGAAGATCCTTGAGGACAACAAGCGCAGCACTCTCTACAAGAAAAAGAAAACGAAGGATGATGAAGAGGAAGAGGAAAAGCAAAAGGAGGAGGAATTTCTTGAGGAAAGCAAGAAAAAAGCAGAGAAACCTAAAAGGAGTTATGGACTTTCTGGGTGTCTGAGCCTGAACACGGCTCTGGAGAAAGACAAGAATGTGAGCATTGACGACTGGTTGGAGAGTGTCAGGCCTCCTCCCAAGAAATCCACCTCCTTGAACCCCGACGGAACAGAAGGATTAGAGGATCCCTACGATGACATTGATGCCTCTGCCTCAGAATTTGACTTCTCAAGCCAGAGAGCCCCTTACGCTGCTGATGAGGAGGACGAGGAGGAATATGGTACGGCATCCAGATACAGGTCCAGATACGAGGATCTATCTTCACGTCTTCATAAATCGTCGTTAGACACAGAATTCGCCTGTAATGGATTCACGCAGCACAGCTACAACGACGCAGGAAGGTTATACGCCGCGTACGACGGAGGCGACGAGGGAACCGAGAGTTCCTACAACTTCTCAGCCAAGAGGTCATTAACTCAGAACTCACAATATGAAAGCAGGCACGCAGAACAGAGGAGCAGGAGGGAGGAAGCTGACGATGAGGAGGAGGATGTTGCCGCCTTCATCGCTCGAACGAGACAGAGATGCAGAGCTCGGGCGTACGCAGAGGCTGAAAATGACGAAGTGCTTACGGCATGGAGGGCGCAGCAGGAGGCGAAGGCACAGAGCAGGAGTGAAACTGGAAACTGAAACATTTAGTCTGGGAAAACTGGGAAATAATATCGGGCTCTCCTGTATGGTGATAGCAAGGGAGAGAATGCTGTACTTTAAGTGCTGTAAATCATTTTAATCAACTTGGTGTCACTTTTTTCAAATCTAAATGATCAAAAAAGATCTTAGTAACATGTAAAGATGTCCCATGTTTGCAAAACATACAATATTCCGGCTGTGAACATACATATCAGTGAACAAAATAAGCACCTTTTATTTTTTAGAAAATGTATTATTTATAATATACTGAAGTTTATACATGAATGACAGTGTTGGTTGTATCATCAATGACGCTGCAATTCATGTTGGAACCCAGTTAGTACAAATTGTCACCCCTTTGTACTTTTTCGTTATCTTATTATTGTAATAAATCTTAAAATGAATACTGTGTCGGCCTTGGTGAATCTGAATAAAATGCTTTTAGTTCCTATCAGTAGCAAAAATGTGAAAGGGTTTTATGAGTGAATCTGGCAAAATTTGAAATCCAAAGTTCTAATTATACTTTACAAAATGAGTCAACGTGACTTAACTTCTGGCAAACTGTTGTCAATATCTATAAAAAGCACATTACATGTTACTCTACAGCAAACGCAGCTTTAAAACTGTTTTATGTCCTAGTGCCCTCTGGTGGACAATTTATTAACACACAGAAGAAGAAGAAGAAGAAAAAAACCCAAAAAACTTTCTTGATCCCCACACACATGCACAGGCACCCAGGGGTCAACTCCAGATCTTAAGCCTGGTTGTGCCTTGGTCAAGGGCATTGGCACACGTTTTGTGGGTGGGAGCACCCAGAGAAAATCCACGCAGAAATGGGGAGAACATGCAAACTCCACACAGAAAGGTGTGGAAGTCGATCCCAGGACTCAAACCCATGACCTTCTTCTTGTGAGGAACAGCGCTAACCACAGTGAGATCCATATTTTGTGGCTAACAATAATAATATTCGTAACAACAATAATAATAACAATAATAGCGATTATCTCAAAAACACCTGACCACAAATCTGAAAAAAGTATTCTATGAAATTAGTCAGTACAGGTTCCACCCTCAGTGTAACACTGAGGCAAAGAATAAAGGAGTAAAGGGGTTGGATTGGAAAACTGAAACTAAAAGACAGAGAAACAAATAAGAGAAAAATGCCCGTGTAAGCTTACAGTGTTAAAATGAGTGCACTCTACATAAAACAACATAAAGTTAAAAGCAAATTAACAAATTCTAACAAAGTCATTAAACAAAGTGTGACAGTTATTGTTTGGGTGGGCCTGTATACGCAACAAACTAATGAGGTGAGAGAGGGTGACTTTGGATAATATTACCTGTGGCCATCACTGAGTCACATGACATAATGGTGACACGTGTGGGAGTTTATGGTTAACTGTTATGTAGCTTAGTGGGATAAAGCACAAACAGGAATGTCCAGATGTGTGAAAATGATCTGTTGTTCACATTTCTCCTGTCTTGAAAGAAAGATTCACTTTAGATAATGTTCGAAAGATTTTAAAGCATTCCAGTTTATTTGTCAAATTCGGACTTAGTGTGATCATTAATTGAAGGAAAAGTAAAATGCTGTCACAGCTAATTCTCTCTGATTTGATTACAGCAGTAAAAATGAGATTAAAGTATTAACATTTGTTCACATCATGAGCCTGAAAACGTGGTCTTTGCTGTGACGTGCGATGGATTTCTGGGAATTAGGATCAATGAAAACCTTTCTGAGCTTGAAAACCTTTCATTATGTGGAAAAGTTCCTTGGACCGGCGTTTCCAAAGTCTCAGCTCCTGTAAACCTATGCTCTCTCTCTCCCCCTCTCTCTCATTGTGGGATTATGTCGAGCTGGTGGACGACTGCAGACATGCTGGACAGTTTGGACCTGGAGCAGAACTCCATAGTGTCTCGGGTGATCCAAGCCGTCGGACTATTTGGGGACATTCTGTCTTTGGAGGAGGCCATGGAGCCCATGGACGTCTGTTCTGAAAACAGTAGTGATGATGCGATGAATCATTGTGCTGGGAAAAAGCAAACAACTGCAACATGTGTTGATGAGATGGACGAGGGTGGGAAGGATGAAGAAAGAATGAGGAATGAATGGATGATGAGGAAAGACAAAGTGGAGCTGGTGAACAAAGAAGGGGAGAAGGAGCAACAACCTGAAACCTGGAAAGAAGAGAAAGGAAACGCTCTGGAAAACCAAAAGGATGAAGAGATGGAGACCAACGGAGATAAAGCCATTCCAGAAAAAGAAATACAGGCGAAAGAAGAGAAAGAAAGCAAATGTGGAAATGTGGAAATTGGGCAAGAAATGGAAGAGGAGGTAAAAAGTGATGAAATGGAAGAGAAAGGGGGAAAGAGAGATGGAGATGAGGGGTGGATTGTAGCAGAGAAAACAACAGAAATAGAAAGAAACCTGAAAGAAGAGGATGAGGTGAAAGAGAAAAAGGAAGAAGAAAAAGAGGTGGAAGTATACAGGGAGAAGGAGGAAGAGCTCAAGAGACAAGAGGAAGAAAAAATAGAGGAAAAAGAGAAGAAAATTGAAGTGAGGGAGGGAGGGGATGAAGAGGAACAAATGGCAGGGGAAGAAACCAAAAAGAATGAGAAAGATGAGAAAGAGGAGGAGGGTGGACAAGCCCACAATGTAATGGAGAAGACAAAGGAAGACGAGGAGATGGAAAGAGCTCACAGAAACGTAGAATGTAAGAAAGAAATACAAAATGAGGTAAAAAGGAGAGCTAGAAATGAGGGTAGGAGTGGAGTAAATAAAGAGGAAACGACTGTAAAAGACATAAACCAAAAGCAAGAGGTAGAAGAAGAAAAAGGAGAGGAAAAGATCGGAGTGGAAGAGAAGAAGGATGGTAAAATGAAGGATGAACAAGCAGTTGGAGGGGTGGAGGAAGGAGAACGGGAGGAAGAAGAGGAGGAAAAAAATGAAGAAAATGTGGTAGAAAAGAAGTATAGGGTGGACAGAGATGAGGAGAGAAAGACGCAAGAGGAACAAGTTTTAGGAGGAGGTGAAGAACAGACAGAGAGGAGGGAGGAAGAAGAGGGAGAGGAGGAGAAGGGACGAGAGTCAAAAGAGAGTGAAGAAAACGACATAGGTGGGACGGAGACACGGGGACAGGGAGAAGAAGATGTAGCAGAAAAGGAGGGAAAGAATGGAAAGGAATATGAAGCATGTGAGAAAGAGATGGAGGCGGAAAAAGAGAAAGAGACAGAAGAAGGAGAAAGAAGAGACAAAGAAGAGGAGGAGGAAGCAAAGATGGAGACAGAGGAAGGAAAGATAAGAGATGATAAAAATAGCGAGAATGTGACAGATTTAGACAGAAAATGTGAAGATGTGGAGAACGGTGAAGACAAAGAAGAAGACGAGGATGAGGAGGACCGGTGTGTCACATCCGGTCCCCAAAAATCCTTTCTAGGATCCTCTGCTGAAGATGGTGACATCGTTTGTCCAACAGAGATAAGTCCGACTCCCAACATGAGCCGGCCGATGGAATCAGCTGCAGGACAAACCCGGGACATAAAGCTGCTCTTGATGACGTCACCTCCTTTTCCAGGAGATGGAGGGCTCTCAGAGACAGCAGGACAAACAGACGCTGAAGACACCCAAGACGCAGCGGCTGACACTCACGTCCAAAGTCAGAAACGTAAAACTAAATCTTTTACTTTTCAATGACTTTGTCTTTCTTTTTGTTATTTTACAAATGCTGAAGCAAATCCACAGGCGTCAGGAGTCAGGAGGAGTCAGGAGTCAGGAATCAGGAGGAGTCAGGAGTCAGGAGGAGTCAGGAGTCAGGAGTCAGGAGCAGTCAGGAGTCAGGTGTCAGGAGTCAGGAGGAGTCAGGAGTCAGGAGGAGTCAGGAATCAGGAGGAGTCAGGAGTCAGGAGTCAGGAGGAGTCAGGAGTCAGGCGTCAGGCGTCAGGAGTCAGGAGGAGACAGGAGTCAGGAGGAGTCAGGAGTCAGGAATCAGGAGGAGTCAGGAGTCACTCTTTCAGCCCTTAAATATTTGTAAATTAATTTGCTATTGAGTCTACTTATCAGTATTTGGATACATGTTATATATTAACTTATTATACCATGTAGAACAGGATTTTAAAAATCTCATCATATAAGTCACGATAAAGAATAATAAATCAAAAATCCAAAATTCTTACTTTTGTGAGCTATTACAATGGGAACAAAGGCAATTTTAATTGAAATCAAAAATTAATGTCCCTTAAAATTGTCTTCATTCTTGATATGTTGGATATGATTTACCCAGAAGGCATCCATCCAAACTTTTAGCTTTTGACTAGAATAAAACAAAAACAAAAAAAACCACTGGATAGCTATGATTCTTTTTTTTATCCTCTACTGGCCAAAACAATGTAGTTTAGAAAACTATGACAATATCTGGACGTTTCTGCCAAACATTATTTCCTACTTTTATCTATTAGAAATTGTGTGATTCTATTCTTTTGGGGTGTTTTGAGTATAATTTTTAAAAATGAATCTAGACTTACATTTCATTGTTTTCTAATAGATTTTGGTAAATTCTGGAACTTGGACTTGGTCCCTGGACTGTGCGATGAACTCCAAATATAAGAAGCCTTTTATAAAGGCCACATGGTGGTGCTAACGACTCCATTTGCCATGGCTGAACTTTCCACCTAATTTAATGGTTAATAAAATAAATCTGTTCTCAAGATGTTTTTGTATCATAAATCTAACGTGTTATGTTTCCTATGTGTCCAGGTTTCTCCTCACTTGAGGGAAACTTGATCTCCATGGACGCCAATGTTCAGACACTGACAGAGGAGAATCCCAGCCAGACCTCCTCGACACCACACCCTGAAACACACGATGGGATGGAGGTGAAAGAGGAAGAGAGGGAGGACGCAAACACAGGAAGCAGGAAGAACGGCCAAGTTTACGACAAGTGGAACGACAGCCGCGAATCACCAAAGTACAAAAGTGTGTCGTACAGGAGGATTAGGAGAGGAAACACCAGAGAGAAGATCCATGAGTTTGAATCCATGATGAACTTCTGAAGATAGGGAGGCCGAGTTAGAAATAGATTTCTGAACGTGACACCGAAGGTCACGGAAACGATAAAACAATCAATCTTAGTATTTCACATTTACATCTTGATCACAGCCATGAAAAGAAACCCAGCTGCAGACTGATTGTAGGGTTACAGTGATTTTAAGGAAAGAAAGATGAAATGTTTGATCCACTCATAATATGTTGTTATAACTCTATACTGCTACTGTTTAAACACTAGAAGGACATTGATGATCCCAACTGTATGTTTTGGAGAAATTGTGTATTTAAAATATGATTTAGAGTTGAATTAGCTTTTCCAGTAAAAGTAGTTAATTTATGATTGAATGCAGACATTAAACGGAGCTTAGAACACCTTATCAGGATGTGGATTTGTTCGTTCGTGTTATTTCGCATTTGGAGCCTTTTTCAGTCATTTTTCTGCACCGACTGTTTGCTGCAGTAACTTCATGACCGCACAACAGGTAGTTTTTTTTTTACATTTTATTGAGTTCATATTAATGATAAAGGCAGGCGATGGTAGAACACTGGTAATTACAATAATCTGTGACTTTAAAAGATGACATTTGGCATTATGTGTCATAGAAAAATATGGCTAAGACAATCGTTTAAACATGAAATGTAACGCACCACAGAACTACTGCAGGTTACAGTACAATACTGCTGACAATACTTTGATTTAGTTATTTTTTTTACAAAAGTATAAAATGCTATTACATGATGTTTGCTGATCCACAATCACAAAATACACTTAATTTTCATCATCTGTGACTTCCTCTGACTCCTCTTCAGATTCCTCCTCCTCCTCCTCTTCTTCTTCATCATCCTCTTCATCATCATCGTCCTCCTCCTCTCTCCTTGTGTGCAGACTAGAGGATCTCTGCAGCTCCAGGTCCTCTTGGTCCTCCACGTTCTGGATGCTCTGGTAGGCCATGGTGTAGACCTCCAGGGCCTTGGCGTGGAAAGACATTTCCACCAGCGTGAACTCGCTGAAGATCTTCCTGATGTCCTGGAGCTTCAGCTTCTCAAACTCATCGATGGTCTCCTCCAGCTGCCTGGTGGTCCGTGTGGCGTCCATGGTGGCCCTGTGGAGCTCGCTCTCCGCCTGGGATATGATCTGCCGGTCTGAGGGGTTTTTCAGTCTGGTCTTCTCCAGCTGAGCCATCTGCCTGGCCTCTCGGACTCTGGCGCTCTGCGTGGTCTTCAGGTCCTCCCTCTGCCGTTTGACGATGGCTCTGTAGCTTTTCAGGGGCTCCAGGACTTTAGCTTCCAGTCTTTCCACCTCAGCGTGACGATAGTCTTGAATCTTGGCTAAATGGTCCGCAAACTGCTTCGTGCTCCTCTTCAGCTTCGGGGTCTCAGTGTCTGCGTACAGGCCAATCTCCTGAACCAGCAGGTCCCCCTTGTCCCGCAGCCTGGCGGTTTTACGCACGTAGCCAGCGAACAGTTGACACATCTCTCCAAAATGTTTCTCCACGTTGGTGATCTTTTCCTGGATCCGCAGAGTCTGGCTGTCCCGGGCTCTGGCATCAGGGGTGAGACTCATTGTGGCGGATTATCGGTTAAATTTGTTGACAAGCTTAGTCTCGCTCCGTTTCGTCTCTGCCGGGATGCTAGCACGCCATTTTGCCGTTTCCATGGAGTCCCACGCCCACCTACATTCGTGACGCAGCTTCCGGAAGAGTGTCGCGGCCCAGTAAAATATATCAAATTAGAGAAATACGCACTGGTTTTTATCTCCAAAAGAAGAAATCCCCTGTTTCTTAACAAAATAAATGATTACATAAAATTAAATACAAAGCATTCCTTTGACATTTGAGACACACATCTCTCATTTTGTAGTTTACAATCGTTGTTCCAAAAAACACCTTTTGATAAAAGTATTATTGATAACGATTAATTCAGGGGTCTGCTGAAAACGCCGCTTAAACCAGAGAGCGTGTTTCTATTCGTGCCTGTTCTACATTCTCTCCAGCAGATGGCGGTGTTTACTCGGGCAGCGTCTTTCGCCTGAAGGCTTCGCGAAGCTTCTTGTCCTTATCGCTTATCTCTATACATCCTAAGCAATAATATCCCAACAAATACAGTTTCTAATATGTTCATAGGCTGCAAAAAATCTACTTTCACTTCACTTCATTCCCGAGTAGGTAGATGTACCTCATCATAATCAGAATATAAGTTTTAAATTATTTCAGCACGTGGAACAGGAACGTTTTCGAAAGCTGACTTTGTTCGCTCATTTATATCGTTTACTATTAATATAGATCTAAAGAAAGGGTTACAGGGACACGTGCCCATCTAAAAATAAAATAATCAGAAGGCTGGGATCAGTGTTTTGAATTCAGTTCCTCAATTACTTTCAACACAATAATTGCATTTTTCTCATGAGGGATTTTGGGTAATATTTCAAATCTACATGAAATACCTAACATATCTGTTATTCTGGAGGGAATCAGAATAAACACATGTCAAGAATGAAGACTATTTTAAGGGAAATTAAAAATTCCACAGATTAAAAAAAGTATAATGGTTTTTTTTCTTTTTAGTCTTTTTAATCAAAATTTCTGTAGAAATCATTCCATTTTTGTAACATTTTTGTATGTGGTTTACGCAATCATTATTGGGTTCTTGTCATGAAAAGGTGGATTAAAGTCCTTTAAAAGACCCTGAACTGTCTGCCTTAAAGTGTACATTAATTCACTAGTGCTTCAGGAGTTACAACGAGTCTCTTTTACCATTTGTTATAGAAAGGAAACAGAAACGCACGCCCTCCGCGAGCTCATCAGGACCACAAGTCCCAGAATCCTCAGCTCCTTTAATGACATCACTACCGGAAAAGCTAAACCGGCGTATAAGTGTTAGCGGTGTGCGTTCAACACGAAGAAACAAATTCTGAAATAGTCAGTGAGTTTATACCGGCTTCAGAAACTTATAGCGACACATCACAGGTGAGTTCACACACACAGAGCTACATCTACATTACTTAAATTTGTTAAAAAAAAAAAGAAAAAAAAAAAAAGCGTCATTCTGTAGGGTGAAGTTCGATACCTAGCAACATGGCTCCGTCTACTTACTGGACAGCAACTATAAATTCGAATCATGATGTCAGTTATATAGTGAGTGACTGATTATTAACTGGAGCGCTGCTTCTGTGGAAGTGTTAACGAGATTGAAATGGCCGATGAGCGCTTGTAGCTGTGTGTAAACATGATCTGGTCGGCTGAACCCTCCCTTCTAGGCAGTAGTCCACAGTGATGATGACACCGCTATCGCTATCCGTTGGAGGAGGAGGAGGAAGAGGAAGAGGAAGGAGGTGATGATGATGACATGCAGTTAGTTGTGTGTCGCTCGATCGGACGGACGGACACAAACCGACCTGTGTGCGCTGTGCTGCCCCCAAACGCGGGATAGCCGTGAGGAAGGGAGGTGAAGATGCCACGGAGGAAACAATCCAACCCTCAGCCGGTGAAACGTGAGTCAAAACCTATAAATCTGTATCTGATAACATGTAAAATCATAAGTCTGAGTAAAACTTTGAGAACGTGGCTTCTTGCTGTTCTAAAACCTCATACTAATGACGTCATCATTGCAAAATTGAGATGTTTGACAAGTTATTTGTAAAGGAAGCATCACTATTGAAGGTCGTTTAACCAGTTTATCATATTTACCCAGCTTACTAGTTCTCCTCTTCGCTCTTTGTTGGGGAGAGGAAGACACAGATAGTGTTGGAGACATGTTTTTTCTTTCTGTGTGTTATCTCATCCTGAATGTTTTGGCTCCATGACTCTCAACTTCCTCTCTTCCTTGTCTCTGCTTCCTGTCTCCACTTCCTCTTCGAAGGCAGTGGTAATCAGCTCACACCTGACCCCTCTCGCCTTCCTCCTTCCTGTCTTTCTTCCTCTCTTTCAGCGCTTCCTGTTTTCTCTTTTTGCTCATTCTTTCTTTCTGTTTTTAAAAGCTGAAATATGCAACTTGGTTTGTTTTAAATGTCTTGAATTCATGTTGCACATGATTGGACGTTCTAGTGTCAAGTAAATTTAACTTGATACACGCGGCTATCTGGTGTGTATCTCAGCTGTAGCAGTTGCTGGTTCAAGTGTTATATTTCCACAGCATGGCAGAGTGGTCATACTTCTTTATCGTAGTCGCAGCATCCTCCTTGGTTGTTGACCTTTTCCAGACAAACTGCTCTCACAAACAAATCTGGAAAACATATCCTTATGTCTCCTAAAGTTGTCTTGACACAAAGTTGCGATTCTGACACGCAGTTGAGATGCAGGTCTGTGCTGTGCTGTTGAAGTGTGCTGTGGCCCTCAGCATCAACACAGTCTTCTACAGCCAGTTTTACAGCCTTTTTGACACATTGTCAGACAGTTGTTGCCCAGAGCTGTGTACGAGTGAGGTGTACCAAAAACAATCATCATCTGATCATCTCTCTAGACTACTACGAAATCAGGTATGTGTAAAAAAAAAAAGAATTGTGTGTTTGTGTGTGCACAGTGGACTCCGACGATGTGACTGGGGTGTCTGAACCGAGCTGCCCAGTTTTGGAGAGTGACTTCCTGTTGAGTGGAGAGCTGGAGTTTGGAGACTCTGAGATCATGGGACTGGAAAGAGACACTGGTAAGTCTGTCTCTCAATCTCTCATACACACAGAAAGATACACAAATGTACATGTCACATGAGGTGAACATTACCATCAGGCAGTTTTTATTCTCTGTTATGCAGGTATGAGCATCTTCTCTCTGAGTGCTGACGATGAGCCAGCAGCACCCTCGGACTCAACCTTCCCAGCATTCCTTTGCTGTAAAGGCTGTGGACAACTTCTGGGAGACGTGCCTCTTGGATCTGGGTTACATCTTGGTATTACATTTTTTTCCTCTTGTTTTTGTAAAAAAGAAAATCGGTGTACAGTGGTGAACAATGTTTGAGGTTCTGTAGGGCTGGTTATCAAGACTAATGTCCCAATTCACTCCGATTTAATAAGTTTCAATTAATCAACTTGGTCCAATTTAATTTGATTGAGGTTCGGCTAGTTTCAGCAGGTTACAACACTAACGGCCTATAGCTGTGCAGATAAAATAGCAAGGGAGTGTGTGGTGAGGTCGATGGCAGCAGTCCTATGAATGCATTTTCTAACATTGTTTTTGCACAAGATTCACAGCGTGATGGTGATGGCTCCTCACTCCTTCGTTGTGTTGCCACATTGTTTTACCTTCAGGTTGCATATTTGGCAAATGGCCGCACATTAGTTAGACTTTCGTGCGACCTTTTTGTTTTGGAACACCAAAATGAATTCAAACATTCTGGCAGTTCAACCTGAACAGGTGCCAGAATTATGGGCTGCCATGTTGGGCAAATAGCCAGACAAGTTGTAGAATCTCTGCATCAACATCCGCTGGAGAGGAGGGCCACCACATGAACGTAGATTTAGATTGATCAGACAGTTGCATTGCCTAATCAAAATGCTTCATTGGTATATTGGTTAAGGGGCCGGGCTGGATTTAGGGGCGGAGCTTTATTGCCTGACATGTGAAGAAGGCCTCCAGCTGGAACAGAATGCGGCTTCATTTGACCCATCACAGGAGAAAGAGTCAATCGCGGCTGACAAACCCGTTAGCATCAACTCGGACAGGAAGAGGAGAAGCATCGGTAAGATGACTGAAGCCGCCGACGTCCCTTCCAAACTGTACTCGTGCTCGCTGTGCGCCTTCTCCTCACGGTATTCCAACCACCTGAAGCGACACATGAGAATCCACGACGGTCAGAAACCATATCACTGCCCCGTCTGTCCGTATGCCTCCGCCCAGCTGGTCAATCTGCAACGCCACGCCCGCACACACACTGGAGAAAAGCCTTACCACTGCCACCAGTGCAGCTATGCCTGCAGCTCCTTGGGCAACCTGCGGAGGCATCAGCGCATGCACTCACAGGAGAGGCCGCAGCGGTGGGAGAAGGTAAAGAAGCGAGCAAGAAGGAAAAAAGCATCAGCAGAAACTGAAGAAGGTATTAAACATGTCTGTGTTTCCCCCTCACTAATTCTTTATTTAAAGTGCCAGGAAAGACCACAGCAATACTCTTAAGACTAATCAACATTGCATTTTTTTTGTTTTACGTACAACATTGCAAAGGTCCCCAATAATCCGAGTCCTAATGCTGTTGCTGGTTTCTTAAATGCAGGCTGTACTTATGCCTGTTTAATCAGTAATGATAATGAAATAAAAAAGACAAGAAGAGGCATACAGGACATTGAGAGACAGACTGTTGAGATGAACAGGACTCTATTCAGCAGCCATGTTAGCTTAGGTTATTAGCTGTTAACTCAAACTAAATTTTTGCAGCGTTTCAATCATGCTGGTGTGCGTCATATACCCAGTATATGCTGTCTTGTATGGACACTTCCAACATCTTGTAATGCTAAATTTTTTTCCCAATATCGTGCAGGCCACAGAAATCAATATCTTAAAGTCTGTGATGCAAGATATTAAATGATTAGTGGAAGTTAAACGAGCAGAAAGTAGACACAGCTGATTATATAAACCCACACAGTTTGTCAATCTTTAATTCTGAAATGGAAAAGAGGAAGTGATTAATAGGCTGAAAGCCTGAAAAGAAGAAGAAAAGTTCTGCGGTTGACTGCAGACCCCAGGGTAATCTCACAGGGGGTAGAATCTGTCTTTTAAGGCACATATGTCTGTTTTGCATATCACACATTCAGAACACCTCAAAGAAGAAAGGGGAATCTGTTATTAAGAGCTCAATAATACGGGATTATTTTTTACATCAGAGAAAGAATCTCTCAAATGTGGTCATTAAAAGTTTGATGATGTCACGATCCTAACATGCTTGTCTCTGTCCATCTTTGTTCCAATCCCAGTTGTGTCAGATCTGACCCTGCGAGTCTCCCAGAACTCTGGTTACCTCCAGACGCTGGGGGGTCTCTGCTCTCCCTCTGCCCCGCTGCCCGTGCTCCTCTTCCCTCTGTGCTGCCGGGTCTGTGGCCTGACGCTGGAGGAGGCCGACCTGGATGGGGACAAGGCTGTGGGGGACGAGGGGGACACTGAGGGAGGTCAGGTAAAAGATTTTTTTTACACTGCAGTTCTTGAGCTGACAAATAAATGGGAAGTAAAATGGCAAAAAAAAAAAAAGGTTTCAGATTCAGTATGGTCAAACCATTTCTTCATGCTCTGCAACATGTTTTGTGTGGCTTTGGGAACACTAAAACGTCCACAGTACAATGGCATATTTTCTCACTGTGACTGTCACATTTTATATGTATTTAGTAAAACCCACAATTTCAGCAGGACAAGACAAACTCCAGTACTTGATGCTACATAAGTATGAATTTGAGTTTGAACCAGAACCCAAACTGTCCAACCCTGTCCGAGGCGTACTGTAATTAATTTATTTCATCCGTACCTGATCGTGGACCAAAGAACGTGTGTTCTTAACCACTCTGAGCTGGTACAGAACCCTGAACCTGAAATGTCCTGGAGGCAACTGAAAATTCAACAACACCCTAAACTCTAAACAAAATCAATGTCTTATACCTATAAAAACCTCTTAATTATATCTAGAATAATTTCATCTGCAATATGAAATCCCAATGACCAGAGAAAAAGTAATAGTGTGTAAAAGCTGTGTGCTTTCCCTCCATCACAGCCTGAAAGCGGCTTTATACAATACTCTATATACAGTGTAGTGTATGTTCATAACATCTGCACTGACACCAAAATGTGACAAATTTCCTTATTACGTTTGCACTCGGGCTTTAATTGTTTCGCTGTCATTTTTACTCTTCTACTTTTCATTTTTTGCCTTCACAAACAAAATGTAGTGAGCTATCGTCTCTGTGAAGGTTTTAGTTTCACTTTTATTCACTCCCATAGATCTGCTGAAGAAAACAATGTCTAATATCTGATCCTGACTGTTATAATAAGCTCTGTAAAATGGGAAATATCACACGTTTTGTCCTTGATGAGCACTGATTTATAAACTAGAACTCATTCAGTGTCAGAAGTAAAAAACACTCTCGGATTTGCTGAATAAATAACGTTGGGAGTAACATTACGCTGTTCATACCACACCATCGCTGAGACACACGAGTGCCGATATGTATCTTTAGAAAAATGCTGTCTGAAACTGGCTCCACATGTTGCAAAATTCGGGTACTCAGATTTGAACAGAGATGTTAAGCGTTTGTCTCCATGGTACCTCTGTGAGTGTAGATATATCTGAACATATTTGTGCCAAGTTTCTCCTTTCATCTTAGCCATTTTCTTGATAAATGATTTTTGCGTTGTTACAGGGCTTTTTTTAAGTATTGATTTATACATTATTACACATGAACCATTTTTGATCACATGTATTTTCATGGTCAGATATGTCGGCGTTGCTCATTGGACATGCTGGCCAAAGATTCATCCGGGCCCCCTTGCAGTCCACAAGGTTCTCACGGTTCCCGGCGAGCTCGGCGGAGCACCAAGCTTTACAGCTGCCCTCACTGCCCCTTCCTCTCCCATTACCCCAACCACCTGGCCCGCCATGCCCACACCCATTCTGGGGAGAAACCGCACTGCTGTCCACACTGCCCCTACACCTCAGCACACCTTGACAACCTGAAGCGGCACATGCGGGTCCACACAGGCGAGAAACCTTACCAGTGTCCTTCCTGCAACTACGCCTGCGGGAACCTGGCCAACCTGCGGCGCCATGAGCGCACCCACTCAGGAGCCAAACCCTTTCACTGTGGCATCTGTGGCTACTCCTGCAACCAGAGCATGAACCTAAAGAGGCACATGATGCAGCACACGGGCGAGAAGCCCTATGCCTGCGCCAAGTGCGGTTACACCACAGGCCACTGGGACAACTACAAACGGCACCAGAAGAAATATGGACACAACAGGGACAGCTGGGACAAACACACGGACGGCACCGAACTGAGCCTGAGCTGGACCAAAGACACTCAGGATGGCATGAGTAAGGGACAGGATGACATGTAGTGTGAGTGTGTTTGTGCATGTGTGTTTGTGCGTGTGCGCGTGCGCGTGTTATATCCACTCATGAACTTCTAGCTTTCAGGTTAGAATAAACTCAGGTGCCTTCATGAGAAAATGCACTGATTTATATACTAAAAGGGCATTAAATCACCAGCGCGTGTGTGTGTGTGTGTGTGTGCACACGTTTGTGTGAGGAAGCCAATCTCATGGACTGAAATACTGTATTTTTTGACAGATAATCTATATTTTGTAACTGGATGGTTTGAGGAATTTTTCATATTAGGGTGCTGTCATCTCATTTGGTGAAGGAAAAAAAAGATGACATTTTCACTGAAATTCCTATTTTTGAGTACAAATAAAGCTTTTTTTCTGCTCATGTAACTTTAGTTTTTTGTTTTCAAATTTGTTACAACACCGACATTTCATATCATAGAAAGGAAGTGAAAGTGGTTCCACAGGAGAGCATCACCCTCAGTATCTTTATCAGATTCACAGCCCAACCCTCATTGCTGATGGTTAGAATAAGAGTCAGTGTTCACAAACTCACGCAATGGTTTATCTTAAATCAGAATGTGGATTGAGAGACTTATAAATTCTAAAATATTCCTGCTGCTCGCCATTCTTAATGTTTTGTTTTTTTTAATGTTTTGACTGCATTATAACCAACCACATAAGTTTGAAGTGACATCTTGTAAAATTGACTTCTTCTTTCAGTTTGATAAGGAAACACCTGCAACACACAGTCCAATACCCTGGGGGACAGTGTAGCAAAAAAATCATTTCAAAACCTCAGAAAATAGCTAGATAGATACTTTATTAATCCAGAAGGAATTAGTCACCCAGTAGCTGATAATAATAACAACAAAATGACCCAAAACAATTCCACATATAAGCATCCTTATAACCTCTCTTAATATCACGGCAAAGGAAAAAAAAAATGAAGAGGGTGGGCTCAGTCTGCCGTGACAGTCAGTGAACATCATTATACTATCAAATGAACACACCCTGTAATGTAATGCAGATGATCTCACTGTGTTTATGTTTGTGAGGAGGTGTTGGTGTGTTTAATTTCAGAAGTGACTGACAACTGTGACTCATGGGCCTGGTGAGTAAAACCTTACTTTCAAGATAAATATATGTGGCTTCTGTTGAAGCCAAAACATCCTCCTATTTATGCTCCATTATCCTCCATTTCTACATGATGAAATTAGATTATTTGATTATTTGATCATCCTCCTGACAGACCAACAAACATTTGATTGACATCAGTTTCGGTTTTGTTGTTATCACAGCACTATCTGGTTGAATGAAGTTTGTCATATAAGCATTGCGTGGTTGTCAGCAAAGTCTGCTTGCTGAAACTGATTAGTGAGATAACGCTTTTTGTGTAAACATGGGTTAAACATACGGTATGTCAGAACACAAGCGATAAAAATGGACCCAATCAGGGATGTATGCATAAAACTTATTAGGACAACGCCATACTAAATCTCAAAGACTCTCACAGACTAAAAAGGCAGAATCCTCTCGAGTGTCTCAACACTGTCAATATTAGTGCTTTTAGCACGTTTTGTTGTTTTTCTAATCTCCTATTTTTTAGACCATATTCAAGACTCATTCTGTTTTGTAGGTCTACATATGAGAAATCAGACCTATCAAATATATATTCTGCCTAAAAAATGACTAATGTGTGGCTGGAAAATTCTGGAGGCAGCAAACAAAACCCAGAATTGGAATTAATCATAACTAATGTGGTTGCTTTGCAGAAGCATTCCCATCCTCCACTGTTCCCCGGGGACATCGTGGAGTTTCCCAGGAACAAATACTTCTCTCATTTCGCCATCTACTATGGAGAAAGAGACAACGTTCCCTATGTGGCTCACCTGACATGTCGAAGTTAGTGATTCTTTTTTCTTTTTTTTTTTGACCACACCTACAACCAAACAAACTCGGGCTCTTCATCTAACAGTTTAATGTGTGTCTGTGTGTGTATGTGTGTGCTTTGGTTTGTATTATAGATTCAGACTCAACGCTCCTGCTCTTTGGCAGGGCCATGAAAGCAGAAGTCAAACTGGATCCGTTGGAGCTGGTGGGGAAAAAATACAAGGTAACACACACATCCCAGACACACAGTCATGTTGGCGCAAATATGGTCGTGAGGCCTGATTCAGTATTCGCTGCTCCTCAGGTGAACAACATGATGGACGACTCGTTTTCGGCCAGGGACTTCCACAGCCTGGTAAAGACTTCCATAGACGACATGCTGGGCCGTGAGGTCACCTTTGACATCCTGTTCCACAACAGCGAACACCAGGCCACGCTCTTCAGATATGGAGTGAAAAAGTCAGAACAGGTCTGTGTGTGTTTCTGTGTGCTGTGATTTACTGTGCTGTGCTGTTGTCCTCCTAGACTGGACGAGGTCAAAACACAGGATTAGTTCCACCTACTGTCAAAGAAGAGACCGGTGGCCATTGGCAGTGTTTCTTCCTGTTGTTTTTCCATCAGACATGTAACATAGATTTCTGTCTCTGTGTTCTAGATAGAGAAAATCTACGAACACATCATGCCAACATGGAAGAAGCTGTTTGAGCAGAAAAAGCTGTGAGAACCTCTTTCCTGTTATCACCCCACCCACCCAAATACTTCTTCCAGGTTTTGTAAAATGTTTTCCCCAAAAGTATTTTTTGCCAGCTTTATTTTGTTATTTCTCCACTTTTATTTCTTTATTTCTGTTTGATTTTGTTGTATCGTCATTTTTAAAGAAATAATAAGCAGAATTGCTCTCCTCTTATGTTTGAAGTCAAATAAACTTAAGATTTTATTTCTCTATTTTTGTGGTGTCTGGTGTGTGTGTGTGTGTGTGTTTTTAATAAAGTTTAAGCGTGACTCACTGCACCCGCTTCCGTACATATTTCGACTTAATCCAGGCGTACTTCTCTAAAACGCCAGCAGAGGGCAGTCACAGCTGTCCAAATGTTCATCACCACCTGAGAACCGCCTCATGGGGCACAGCAATGATTCAGAAAACTGCACAAAATTCGCCTAAACTTCATCGTTTTGTTTACGTCTACATTTTAGAAAGCATAAACCATCATTATTAATAATTTAAGACCCATAAAAATGCTTCTGACACCTTTTGTTCAGGGTTGGCACGGTGTGGTGGTTAGCACCGTGGCTTCACAGTAAGAGGGTCCTGGGTTCGAGTCCCAGGCTGACTCTGGTCCTTTCTTTGTGGGCTTTTTGCCCAGTAATATGGAATTTATAGTTCAGAGTTTTATACTTGGAGCAGATTTTTTATCCTTAAACTGATATTTAATTAAAAGAAAAGTTAATGTGTCTGCTTAATTAATTTTATCCAAGCAGTGCATTTTTTTTTTTACCTTAAAATGTTCTGTTCATATTTATATGTAAACTGTGGCAAATGCAGATGGATCAGATTTCTGTTGAGATTATGCCATTCTGTATCTTTTTTCTTTTTTGCTTATCTGCCCAAACACCAGCACATCTTTGTGCCCCTGGTACCCAGAAGAAACTCCTCTCTCCATGCAGAGATATCGGACAGCAGGCTTGGTTGCAGCTGCCTCCAAGGGCATCTCTGTGGTTGGCCTGTGATCCGGAGTACGGCTGTGGGACCCTTGGACATGGCAAGAGGTGTGAAGCCGGACCCCCATGCAATACGTCTGTGTTGGAGTGCACTGGGACAATCATTCATGTAATGGAGGGAACTCTGTGAAGTTGCGGGCACTAAACAGACAGTAAAGACGTATCTTTGCACACCACTGTTAAGTAGAAGAAACTGTGCCCAAGTTAGTTCTTAGAACTGACGTGTTCCATTTGATCATAATGAAAGAACCAGGTTCTGATTACTGAGTTTTGCGATTTGCAAAGTTAAAGCAAAGAAATAGCAAAACACTGGAAGACACCCAGAACAAAGTGTTGCTTTAAATCGTACTTCTTCTTTTTGGGCTGAACCCCAACGTGACGTGTCACGTGTGGCATTAAATCAGGTTGAGGTTCACTTTTTCCGCCTGGGTTTCGTTTCTTATCATTGTGATGATAAAATAGGGAGTTTATAGTTGATGATGATTAAACACTGGTTGAGTTTTCTCGTGTTTGAAGTTTATTTCTGTGTGGCCTCATTTTGCTCGTGTTCCTCAGCAGGCACTAGTGCTGCTTTTTCGCAAAGCTCTGCAATGTCTGTCAATAAGACCACGTTAAGACTGGCTGAGCTGAGATGGACAAAATCCTACAAATAGTCAAAGTTTATACATTTTAAGAGCATACGTTCAGTACAACCATGAAGCCATGTTTGAGTAAAATTCGCTGTACAATATAGCCCGAGCCAAACACTAGCTCTGACAGCAAATTTTGTTCAAACATGATTGAACAAAATTTGCTGTCATGTGGTACTGATGAATCAGTCAAATTGGTTAATTAGGCTGAACTACAAAAATTATTTCGAGACACCACGATCATTCATCCCTCAGCTGACCAAAGTCATTGGAGAGCTTCCAATAGTACAATAAAGAAAAAGTTACCCTGCTCCCAAGTACACGAATGAGTATAACTAGAAACTACTATTAAAAACACTCATTGATGTGTATTTTATATAAATGTGTGGTTGTATATGAAAATATTAATAATAAATAAACCTATAGACATAAATAATATAATATCAATATATTGTAATCATTTCCTTTTCTTTCTTGAAGTTCTGGGAGCAGGAAAGGTCGCGTAATGATCACAACACTAGTTAAATAATCCACTGATAAAATCTCAGTTGTAATAATAATAATAATAATAAGAATATGATGTCTGGTATTTTATCAGACGACAAAAATTTGATCGTGATGATATGGAGGATTATTTGTCGTGACACTCTGACAAAAGTCCTGTTAATATATTAACATCTGTATAATTATTCATTACAAGTAAAAACACGAAAAACACTGAAAGAAGGAAGGGCCGAATAAAATTTAAAAAGGAAAAACAGGAGAGGGAGAAAAAGAAAAATCAGGAAAGGAAGGAAAATACTAATTTTGCTGGACACACTGCTAACATTAGGGG